>OZ023216.1:53947610-54251234 GCA_963995525.1 Escarpia spicata
GATGGCCTCGCTCTTTGTCTTCTCTCGCTAGTGGCGGTGTAGTTTTCATCTTGTCATTCATTATGTCAAGTGCTATGGTGTCAGTGTCCTCAACCTCGCTTCTTTACGATGGCTTCGCTCTGTGTCTTCTCTCGCTAGTGGCGGCGTAGTTTTCATCTTGTCATTCATTATGTCAAGCGCTATGGTGTCAGTTTCCTCAACCTCGCTTCTTTGCGATGGCTTCGCTATATGTCTTCTCTCGTTAGTTGCGGCTTAGTTTTCATCTTGTCATTGATTATGTCAAGTGCTATGGTGTCAGTGTCCTCACCCTCGCTTCTTTACGATGGCTTCGCTCTATGTCTTCTCTCGCTAGTGTCGGTGTAGTTTTCATCTTGTCATTGGTTATGTCAAGCGCTATGGTGTCAGTGTCCTCACCCTCGCTTCTTTACGATGGCTTCGCTCTGTGTCTTCACTCGCTAGTGGCGGCGTAGTTTTCATCTTGTCATTGATTATGTCAAGTGCTATGTTGTCAGTGTCCTCACCCTCTTTTTTTACGATGGCTTCGCTCTGAGTCTTCTCTCGCTAGTGGCGGCGTAGTTTTCATCTTGTCATTGATTATGTCAAGTGCTATGGTGTCAGTGTCCTCACCCTCGCTTCTTTACGATGGTTTCGCTGTATGTCTTATCTCGCTAGTGGCGGTGTAGTTTTCATCTTGTCATTCATTATGTCAAGCGCTTTGGTGTCAGTGTCCTCACCCTCGCTTCTTTACGATGGCTTCGCTCTATGTCTTCTTTCGCTAGTGGCGGCGTAGTTTTCATCTTGTCATTGATTATGTCAAGCGCTATGGTGTCAAAGTCCTCACCCTCGCTTATTTACGATGGCTTCGCTCTATGTCTTCTCTCGCTAGTGGAGGTGTAGTTTTCATCTTGTCATTGATTATGTCAAGCGCTATGGTGTCAGTGTCCTCACCCTCGCTTCTTTACGATGGCTTCGCTCTGTGTCTTCTCTCGCTAGTGGCGGCGTAGTTTTCATCTTGTCATTGATTATGTCAAGTGCTATGGTGTCAGTTTCCTCAACCTCGCTTTTTACGATGGCTTCGCTCTGAGTCTTCTCTTGCTAGTGGCGGCGTAGTTTTCATCTTGTCATTGATTATGTCAAGTGCTATGGTGTCAGTGTCCTCACCCTCGCTTCTTTACGATGGCTTCGCTGTATGTCTTATCTCGCTAGTGGCGGTGTAGTTTTCATCTTGTCATTCATTATGTCAAGCGCTATGGTGTCAGTGTCCTCACCCTCGCTTCTTTACGATGGCTTCGCTCTGTGTCTTCTCTCGCTAGTGGCGGTGTAGTTTTCATCTTGTCATTGATTATGTCAAGTGCTATGGTGTCAGTGTCCTCACCCTCGCTTCTTTACGATGGTTTCGCTCTGTGTCTTCTCTCGCTAGTGGCGGCGTAGTTTTCATCTTGTCATTGATTATGTCAAGTGCTATGGTGTCAGTGTCTTCACCCTCGCTTCTTTACGATGGCTTCGCTTTGTGTCTTCTCTCGCTAGTGGCGGCGTAGTTTTCATCTTGTCTTTGAATATGTCAAGCGCTATGGTGTCAGTGTCCTCACCCTCGCTTCTTTACGATGGCTTCGCTCTGTGTCTTCTCTCACTAGTGGCGGCGTAGTTTTCATCTTGTCATTGATTATGTCAAGCGTTATGGTGTTAGTGTCCTCACCCTCGCTTCTTTACGATGGTTTCGCTCTGTGTCTTCTCTCGCTAGTGGCAGCGTAGTTTTCATCTTGTCATTGATTATGTCAAGCGCTATGGTGTCAGTTTCCTCACCCTCGCTTCTTTGCGATGGCTTCGCTATGTGTCTTCTCTCGTTAGTTGCGGCGTAGTTTTCATCTTTTCATTGATTATGTCAAGTGCTATGGTGTCAGTGTCCTGACCCTCGCTTCTTTACGATGGCTTCGCTCAGTGTCTTCTCTCACTAGTGGCGGCGTAGTTTTCATCTTGTCATTGATTATGTCAAGCGTTATGGTGTCAGTGTCCTCACCCTCGCTTCTTTACGATGGCTTCTCTCTGTGTCTTCTCTCGTTAGTTGCGGCGTAGTTTTCATCTTTTCATTGATTATGTCAAGTGCTATGGTGTCAGTGTCCTCACCCTCGCTTCTTTACGATGGCTTCGCTCAGTGTCTTCTCTCACTAGTGGCGGCGTAGTTTTCATCTTGTCATTGATTATGTCAAGTGCTATGGTGTCAGTGTCCTCGCCCTCGCTTCTTTACGATGGTTTCGCTCTGTGTCTTCTCTCGCTAGTGGCGGCGTAGTTTTCATCTTGTCATTGATTATGTCAAGTGCTATGGTGTCAGTGTCCTCACCCTCGCTTCTTTACGATGGCCTCGCTCTTTGTCTTCTCTCGCTAGTGGCGGTGTAGTTTTCATCTTGTCATTCATTATGTCAAGTGCTATGGTGTCAGTGTCCTCAACCTCGCTTCTTTACGATGGCTTCGCTCTGTGTCTTCTCTCGCTAGTGGCGGCGTAGTTTTCATCTTGTCATTCATTATGTCAAGCGCTATGGTGTCAGTTTCCTCAACCTCGCTTCTTTGCGATGGCTTCGCTATATGTCTTCTCTCGTTAGTTGCGGCTTAGTTTTCATCTTGTCATTGATTATGTCAAGTGCTATGGTGTCAGTGTCCTCACCCTCGCTTCTTTACGATGGCTTCGCTATAAGTCTTCTCTCGCCAGTGGTGGTGTAATTTTCATCTTGTCATTGATTATGTCAAGCGCTATGGTGTCAGTGTCCTCACCATCGCATCTTTACGATGGCTTCGCTCTGTGTCTTCTCTCGCTAGTGGCGGCGTAGTTTTCATCTTGTCATTGATTATGTCAAGCGCTATGGTGTCAGTGTCCTCACCCTCCCTTCTTTACGAAGGCCTCGCTCTGTGTCTTCTCTCGCTAGTGGCGGCGTAGTTTTCATCTTGTCATTGATTATGTCAAGTGCTATGGTGTCAGTGTCCTCACCCTCGCTTCTTTACGATGGCTTCGCTCTATGTCTTCTCTAGCCAGTGGCGGTGTAGTTTTCATCTTGACATTGATTATGTCAAGTGCTATGGTTTCAGTGTCCTCACCCTCGCTTCTTTACGATGGCTTCGCTCTATGTCTTCTTTCGCTAGTGGCGGTGTAGTTTTCATCTTGTCATTGATTATGTCAAGCGCTATGGTGTCAGTGTCCTCACCCTCGCTCCTTTACGATGGCTTCGCTCTGTGTCTTCTCTCGCTAGTGGCGGCGTAGTTTTCATCTTGTCATTGATTATGTCAAGTGCTATGGTGTCAGTGTCCTCACCCTCGTTTTTTACGATGGCTTCGCTCTGAGTCTTCTCTCGCTAGTGGCGGCGTAGTTTTCATCTTGTCATTGATTATGTCAAGCGCTATGGTGTCAGTGTCCTCACCCTCGCTTCTTTACGATGGCTTCGCTCTATGTCTTCTCTAGCCAGTGGCGGTGTAGTTTTCATCTTGACATTGATTATGTCAAGTGCTATGGTGTCAGTGTCCTCACCCTCGCTTCTTTAAGATGGCTTCGCTCTATGTCTTCTTTCGCTAGTGGCGGTGTAGTTTTCATCTTGACATTGATTATGTCAAGCGCTATGGTGTCAGTGTCCTCACCCTCGCTCCTTTACGATGGCTTCGCTCTGTGTCTTCTCTCGCTAGTGGCGGCGTAGTTTTCATCTTGTCATTGATTATGTCAAGTGCTATGGTGTCAGTGTCCTCACCCTCGCTTCTTTACGAAGGCCTCGCTCTGTGTCTTCTCTCGCTAGTGGCGGCGTAGTTTTCATCTTGTCATTGATTATGTCAAGTGCTATGGTGTCAGTGTCCTCACCCTCGCTTCTTTACGATGGCTTCGCTCTGTGTCTTCTCTCGCTAGTGGCGGCGTAGTTTTCATCTTGTCATTGATTATGTCAAGTGCTATGGCGTCAGTGTCCTCACCCTCGGTTCTTTACGATGGCTTCGCTCTATGTCTTCTCTTGCCAGTGGCGGTGTAGTTTTCATCTTGTCATTGATTATGTCAAGTGCTATGGTGTCAGTGTCCTCACCCTCGCTTCTTTACGATGGCTTCGCTCTATGTCTTCTTTCGCTAGTGGCGGCGTAGTTTTCATCTTGTCATTGATTATGTCAAGTGCTATGGTGTCAGTGTCCTCACCCTCGCTTTTTACGATGGCTTCCCTCTGAGTCTTCTCTCGCTAGTGGCGGCGTAGTTTTCATCTTGTCATTGATTATGTCAAGTGCTATGGTGTCAGTGTCCTCACCCTCGCTTCTTTACGATGGCTTCGCTCTATGTCTTCTCTCGCTAGTGTCGGTGTAGTTTTCATCTTGTCATTGATTATGTCAAGCGCTATGGTGTCAGTGTCCTCACCCTCGCTTCTTTACGATGGCTTCGCTCTGTGTCTTCTCTCGCTAGTGGCGGCGTAGTTTTCATCTTGTCATTGATTATGTCAAGTGCTATGTTGTCAGTGTCCTCACCCTCTTTTTTTACGATGGCTTCGCTCTGAGTCTTCTCTCGCTAGTGGCGGCGTAGTTTTCATCTTGTCATTGATTATGTCAAGTGCTATGGTGTCAGTGTCCTCACCCTCGCTTCTTTACGATGGTTTCGCTGTATGTCTTATCTCGCTAGTGGCGGTGTAGTTTTCATCTTGTCATTCATTATGTCAAGCGCTTTGGTGTCAGTGTCCTCACCCTCGCTTCTTTACGATGGCTTCGCTCTATGTCTTCTTTCGCTAGTGGCGGCGTAGTTTTCATCTTGTCATTGATTATGTCAAGCGCTATGGTGTCAAAGTCCTCACCCTCGCTTATTTACGATGGCTTCGCTCTATGTCTTCTCTCGCTAGTGGCGGTGTAGTTTTCATCTTGTCATTGATTATGTCAAGCGCTATGGTGTCAGTGTCCTCACCCTCGCTTCTTTACGATGGCTTCGCTCTGTGTCTTCTCTCGCTAGTGGCGGCGTAGTTTTCATCTTGTCATTGATTATGTCAAGTGCTATGGTGTCAGTTTCCTCACCCTCGCTTTTTACGATGGCTTCGCTCTGAGTCTTCTCTTGCTAGTGGCGGCGTAGTTTTCATCTTGTCATTGATTATGTCAAGTGCTATGGTGTCAGTGTCCTCACCCTCGCTTCTTTACGATGGCTTCGCTGTATGTCTTATCTCGCTAGTGGCGGTGTAGTTTTCATCTTGTCATTCATTATGTCAAGCGCTATGGTGTCAGTGTCCTCACCCTCGCTTCTTTACGATGGCTTCGCTCTGTGTCTTCTCTCGCTAGTGGCGGTGTAGTTTTCATCTTGTCATTGATTATGTCAAGTGCTATGGTGTCAGTGTCCTCACCCTCGCTTCTTTACGATGGTTTCGCTCTGTGTCTTCTCTCGCTAGTGGCGGCGTAGTTTTCATCTTGTCATTGATTATGTCAAGTGCTATGGTGTCAGTGTCTTCACCCTCGCTTCTTTACGATGGCTTCGCTTTGTGTCTTCTCTCGCTAGTGGCGGCGTAGTTTTCATCTTGTCTTTGAATATGTCAAGCGCTATGGTGTCAGTGTCCTCACCCTCGCTTCTTTACGATGGCTTCGCTCTGTGTCTTCTCTCACTAGTGGCGGCGTAGTTTTCATCTTGTCATTGATTATGTCAAGCGTTATGGTGTTAGTGTCCTCACCCTCGCTTCTTTACGATGGTTTCGCTCTGTGTCTTCTCTCGCTAGTGGCAGCGTAGTTTTCATCTTGTCATTGATTATGTCAAGCGCTATGGTGTCAGTTTCCTCACCCTCGCTTCTTTGCGATGGCTTCGCTATGTGTCTTCTCTCGTTAGTTGCGGCGTAGTTTTCATCTTTTCATTGATTATGTCAAGTGCTATGGTGTCAGTGTCCTGACCCTCGTTTCTTTACGATGGCTTCGCTCAGTGTCTTCTCTCACTAGTGGCGGCATAGTTTTCATCTTGTCATTGATTATGTCAAGCGTTATGGTGTCAGTGTCCTCACCCTCGCTTCTTTACGATGGCTTCGCTCTGTGTCTTCTCTCGTTAGTTGCGGCGTAGTTTTCATCTTTTCATTGATTATGTCAAGTGCTATGGTGTCAGTGTCCTCACCCTCGCTTCTTTACGATGGCTTCGCTCAGTGTCTTCTCTCACTAGTGGCGGCGTAGTTTTCATCTTGTCATTGATTATGTCAAGTGCTATGGTGTCAGTGTCCTCGCCCTCGCTTCTTTACGATGGTTTCGCTCTGTGTCTTCTCTCGCTAGTGGCGGCGTAGTTTTCATCTTGTCATTGATTATGTCAAGTGCTATGGTGTCAGTGTCCTCACCCTCGCTTCTTTACGATGGCCTCGCTCTTTGTCTTCTCTCGCTAGTGGCGGTGTAGTTTTCATCTTGTCATTCATTATGTCAAGTGCTATGGTGTCAGTGTCCTCAACCTCGCTTCTTTACGATGGCTTCGCTCTGTGTCTTCTCTCGCTAGTGGCGGCGTAGTTTTCATCTTGTCATTCATTATGTCAAGCGCTATGGTGTCAGTTTCCTCAACCTCGCTTCTTTGCGATGGCTTCGCTATATGTCTTCTCTCGTTAGTTGCGGCTTAGTTTTCATCTTGTCATTGATTATGTCAAGTGCTATGGTGTCAGTGTCCTCACCCTCGCTTCTTTACGATGGCTTCGCTATAAGTCTTCTCTCGCCAGTGGTGGTGTAATTTTCATCTTGTCATGATTATGTCAAGCGCTATGGTGTCAGTGTCCTCACCATCGCATCTTTACGATGGCTTCGCTCTGTGTCTTCTCTCGCTAGTGGCGGCGTAGTTTTCATCTTGTCATTGATTATGTCAAGCGCTATGGTGTCAGTGTCCTCACCCTCCCTTCTTTACGAAGGCCTCGCTCTGTGTCTTCTCTCGCTAGTGGCGGCGTAGTTTTCATCTTGTCATTGATTATGTCAAGTGCTATGGTGTCAGTGTCCTCACCCTCGCTTCTTTACGATGGCTTCGCTCTATGTCTTCTCTAGCCAGTGGCGGTGTAGTTTTCATCTTGACATTGATTATGTCAAGTGCTATGGTTTCAGTGTCCTCACCCTCGCTTCTTTACGATGGCTTCGCTCTATGTCTTCTTTCGCTAGTGGCGGTGTAGTTTTCATCTTGTCATTGATTATGTCAAGCGCTATGGTGTCAGTGTCCTCACCCTCGCTCCTTTACGATGGCTTCGCTCTGTGTCTTCTCTCGCTAGTGGCGGCGTAGTTTTCATCTTGTCATTGATTATGTCAAGTGCTATGGTGTCAGTGTCCTCACCCTCGTTTTTTACGATGGCTTCGCTCTGAGTCTTCTCTCGCTAGTGGCGGCGTAGTTTTCATCTTGTCATTGATTATGTCAAGTGCTATGATGTCAGTGTCCTCACCCTCGCTTCTTTACGATGTCTTCGCTGTATGTCTTATCTCGCTAGTGGCGGTGTAATTTTCATCTTGTCATTCATTATGTCAAGCGCTATGGTGTCAGTGTCCTCACCCTCGCTTCTTTACGATGGCTTCGCTCTGTGTCTTCTCTCGCTAGTGGCGGTGTAGTTTTCATCTTGTCATTGATTATGTCAAGTGCTATGGTGGCAGTGTTCTCACCCTCGCTTCTTTACGATGGTTTCGCTCTGTGTCTTCTCTCCCTAGTGGCGGCGTAGTTTTCATCTTGTCATTGATTATGTCAAGTGCTATGGTGTCAGTGTCTTCACCCTCGCTTCTTTACGATGGCTTCGCTCTGTGTCTTCTCTCGCTAGTGGCGGCGTAGTTTTCATCTTGTCATTGATTATGTCAAGCGCCATGGCGTCAGTGTCTTCACCCTCGCTTCTTTACGATGGCTTCGCTTTGTGTCTTCTCTCGCTAGTGGCGGCGTAGTTTTCATCTTTTCTTTGATTATGTCAAGCGCTATGGTGTCAGTGTCCTCACCCTCGCTTCTTTACGATGGCTTCGCTCTGTGTCTTCTCTCACTAGTGGCGGCGTAGTTTTCATCTTGTCATTGATTATGTCAAGCGTTATGGTGTCAGTGTCCTCACCCTCGCTTCTATACCATGGTTTCGCTCGGTGTCTTCTCTCGCTAGTGGCGGCGTAGTTTTCATCTTGTCATTGATTATGTCAAGTGCTATGGTGTCAGTGTCCTCACCCTCGCTTCTTTACGATGGCTTCGCTCTGTGTCTTCTCTCGCTAGTGGCGGTGTAGTTTTCATCTTGTCATTGATTATGTCAAGTGCTATGGTGTCAGTGTCCTCACCCTCGCTTCTTTACGATGGTTTCGCTCTGTGTCTTCTCTCGCTAGTGGCGGCGTAGTTTTCATCTTGTCATTGATTATGTCAAGTGCTATGGTGTCAGTGTCTTCACCCTCGCTTCTTTACGATGGCTTCGCTTTGTGTCTTCTCTCGCTAGTGGCGGCGTAGTTTTCATCTTGTCTTTGAATATGTCAAGCGCTATGGTGTCAGTGTCCTCACCCTCGCTTCTTTACGATGGCTTCGCTCTGTGTCTTCTCTCACTAGTGGCGGCGTAGTTTTCATCTTGTCATTGATTATGTCAAGCGTTATGGTGTTAGTGTCCTCACCCTCGCTTCTTTACGATGGTTTCGCTCTGTGTCTTCTCTCGCTAGTGGCAGCGTAGTTTTCATCTTGTCATTGATTATGTCAAGCGCTATGGTGTCAGTTTCCTCACCCTCGCTTCTTTGCGATGGCTTCGCTATGTGTCTTCTCTCGTTAGTTGCGGCGTAGTTTTCATCTTTTCATTGATTATGTCAAGTGCTATGGTGTCAGTGTCCTGACCCTCGTTTCTTTACGATGGCTTCGCTCAGTGTCTTCTCTCACTAGTGGCGGCATAGTTTTCATCTTGTCATTGATTATGTCAAGCGTTATGGTGTCAGTGTCCTCACCCTCGCTTCTTTACGATGGCTTCGCTCTGTGTCTTCTCTCGTTAGTTGCGGCGTAGTTTTCATCTTTTCATTGATTATGTCAAGTGCTATGGTGTCAGTGTCCTCACCCTCGCTTCTTTACGATGGCTTCGCTCAGTGTCTTCTCTCACTAGTGGCGGCGTAGTTTTCATCTTGTCATTGATTATGTCAAGTGCTATGGTGTCAGTGTCCTCGCCCTCGCTTCTTTACGATGGTTTCGCTCTGTGTCTTCTCTCGCTAGTGGCGGCGTAGTTTTCATCTTGTCATTGATTATGTCAAGTGCTATGGTGTCAGTGTCCTCACCCTCGCTTCTTTACGATGGCCTCGCTCTTTGTCTTCTCTCGCTAGTGGCGGTGTAGTTTTCATCTTGTCATTCATTATGTCAAGTGCTATGGTGTCAGTGTCCTCAACCTCGCTTCTTTACGATGGCTTCGCTCTGTGTCTTCTCTCGCTAGTGGCGGCGTAGTTTTCATCTTGTCATTCATTATGTCAAGCGCTATGGTGTCAGTTTCCTCAACCTCGCTTCTTTGCGATGGCTTCGCTATATGTCTTCTCTCGTTAGTTGCGGCTTAGTTTTCATCTTGTCATTGATTATGTCAAGTGCTATGGTGTCAGTGTCCTCACCCTCGCTTCTTTACGATGGCTTCGCTATAAGTCTTCTCTCGCCAGTGGTGGTGTAATTTTCATCTTGTCATGATTATGTCAAGCGCTATGGTGTCAGTGTCCTCACCATCGCATCTTTACGATGGCTTCGCTCTGTGTCTTCTCTCGCTAGTGGCGGCGTAGTTTTCATCTTGTCATTGATTATGTCAAGCGCTATGGTGTCAGTGTCCTCACCCTCCCTTCTTTACGAAGGCCTCGCTCTGTGTCTTCTCTCGCTAGTGGCGGCGTAGTTTTCATCTTGTCATTGATTATGTCAAGTGCTATGGTGTCAGTGTCCTCACCCTCGCTTCTTTACGATGGCTTCGCTCTATGTCTTCTCTAGCCAGTGGCGGTGTAGTTTTCATCTTGACATTGATTATGTCAAGTGCTATGGTTTCAGTGTCCTCACCCTCGCTTCTTTACGATGGCTTCGCTCTATGTCTTCTTTCGCTAGTGGCGGTGTAGTTTTCATCTTGTCATTGATTATGTCAAGCGCTATGGTGTCAGTGTCCTCACCCTCGCTCCTTTACGATGGCTTCGCTCTGTGTCTTCTCTCGCTAGTGGCGGCGTAGTTTTCATCTTGTCATTGATTATGTCAAGTGCTATGGTGTCAGTGTCCTCACCCTCGTTTTTTACGATGGCTTCGCTCTGAGTCTTCTCTCGCTAGTGGCGGCGTAGTTTTCATCTTGTCATTGATTATGTCAAGTGCTATGATGTCAGTGTCCTCACCCTCGCTTCTTTACGATGTCTTCGCTGTATGTCTTATCTCGCTAGTGGCGGTGTAATTTTCATCTTGTCATTCATTATGTCAAGCGCTATGGTGTCAGTGTCCTCACCCTCGCTTCTTTACGATGGCTTCGCTCTGTGTCTTCTCTCGCTAGTGGCGGTGTAGTTTTCATCTTGTCATTGATTATGTCAAGTGCTATGGTGGCAGTGTTCTCACCCTCGCTTCTTTACGACGGTTTCGCTCTGTGTCTTCTCTCCCTAGTGGCGGCGTAGTTTTCATCTTGTCATTGATTATGTCAAGTGCTATGGTGTCAGTGTCTTCACCCTCGCTTCTTTACGATGGCTTCGCTTTGTGTCTTCTCTCGCTAGTGGCGGCGTAGTTTTCATCTTGTCTTTGATTATGTCAAGCGCCGTGGTGTCAGTGTCCTCACCCTCGCTTCTTTACGATGGCTTCGCTCTGTGTCTTCTCTCACTAGTGGCGGCGTAGTTTTCATCTTGTCATTGATTATGTCAAGCGTTATGGTGTTAGAGTCCTCACCCTCGCTTCTTTACGATGGTTTCGCTCTGTGTCTTCTCTCGCTAGTGTTGGCGTAGTTTTCATCTTGTCATTGATTATGTCAAGTGCTATGGTGTCATTGTCCTCACCCTCGTTTCTTTACGATGGCTTCGCTCTGTGTCTTCTCTCGCTAGTGGCGGCGTAGTTTTCATCTTGTCATTGATTATGTCAAGCGCCATGGCGTCAGTGTCTTCACCCTCGCTTCTTTACGATGGCTTCGCTTTGTGTCTTCTCTCGCTAGTGGCGGCGTAGTTTTCATCTTTTCTTTGATTATGTCAAGCGCTATGGTGTCAGTGTCCTCACCCTCGCTTCTTTACGATGGCTTCGCTCTGTGTCTTCTCTCACTAGTGGCGGCGTAGTTTTCATCTTGTCATTGATTATGTCAAGCGTTATGGTGTCAGTGTCCTCACCCTCGCTTCTTTACGATGGTTTCGCTCGGTGTCTTCTCTCGCTAGTGGCGGCGTAGTTTTCCTCTTGTCATTGATTATGTCAAGTGCTATGGTGTCAGTGTCCTCACCCTCGCTTCTTTACGATGGCCTCGCTCTGTGTCTTCTCTCACTAGTGGCGGCGTAGTTTTCATCTTGTCATTGATTATGTCAAGTGCTATGGTGTCAGTGTCCTCACCCTCGCTTCTTTACGATGGCCTCGCTCTATGTCTTCTCTCGCTAGTGGCGGCGTAGTTTTCATCTTGTCATTGATTATGTCAAGTGCTATGGTGTCAGTGTCCTCACCCTCGTTTCTTTACGATGGCTTCGCTCTATGTCTTCTCTCGCTAGTGGCGGTGTAGTTTTCATCTTGTCATTGATTATGTCAAGCGTTATGGTGTCAGTGTCCTCACCCTCGCTTCTTTACGATGGTTTCGCTCTGTGTCTTCTCTCGCTAGTGGCGGTGTAGTTTTCATCTTGTCATTGATTATGTCAAGCGCTATGGTGTCAGTGTCCTCACCCTCGCTTCTTTACGATGGTTTCGCTCGGTGTCTTCTCTCGCTAGTGGCGGCGTAGTTTTCATCTTGTCATTGATTATGTCAAGTGCTATGGTGTCACTGTCCTCACCCTCGCTTCTTTACGATGGCCTCGCTCTGTGTCTTCTCTCACTAGTGGCGGCGTAGTTTTCATCTTGTCATTGATTATGTCAAGTGCTATGGTGTCAGTGTCCTCACCCTCGCTTTTTACGATGGCTTCGCTCTGAGTCTTCTCTCGCTAGTGGCGGCGTAGTTTTCATCTTGTCATTGATTATGTCAAGTGCTATGGTGTCATTGTCCTCACCCTCGTTTCTTTACGATGGCTTCGCTCTGTGTCTTCTCTCGCTAGTGGCGGCGTAGTTTTCATCTTGTCATTGATTATGTCAAGCGCCATGGCGTCAGTGTCTTCACCCTCGCTTCTTTACGATGGCTTCGCTTTGTGTCTTCTCTCGCTAGTGGCGGCGTAGTTTTCATCTTTTCTTTGATTATGTCAAGCGCTATGGTGTCAGTGTCCTCACCCTCGCTTCTTTACGATGGCTTCGCTCTGTGTCTTCTCTCACTAGTGGCGGCGTAGTTTTCATCTTGTCATTGATTATGTCAAGCGTTATGGTGTCAGTGTCCTCACCCTCGCTTCTTTACCATGGTTTCGCTCGGTGTCTTCTCTCGCTAGTGGCGGCGTAGTTTTCCTCTTGTCATTGATTATGTCAAGTGCTATGGTGTCAGTGTCCTCACCCTCGCTTCTTTACGATGGCCTCGCTCTGTGTCTTCTCTCACTAGTGGCGGCGTAGTTTTCATCTTGTCATTGATTATGTCAAGTGCTATGGTGTCAGTGTCCTCACCCTCGCTTCTTTACGATGGCCTCGCTCTATGTCTTCTCTCGCTAGTGGCGGCGTAGTTTTCATCTTGTCATTGATTATGTCAAGTGCTATGGTGTCAGTGTCCTCACCCTCGTTTCTTTACGATGGCTTCGCTCTATGTCTTCTCTCGCTAGTGGCGGTGTAGTTTTCATCTTGTCATTGATTATGTCAAGCGTTATGGTGTCAGTGTCCTCACCCTCGCTTCTTTACGATGGTTTCGCTCTGTGTCTTCTCTCGCTAGTGGCGGTGTAGTTTTCATCTTGTCATTGATTATGTCAAGCGCTATGGTGTCAGTGTCCTCACCCTCGCTTCTTTACGATGGTTTCGCTCGGTGTCTTCTCTCGCTAGTGGCGGCGTAGTTTTCATCTTGTCATTGATTATGTCAAGTGCTATGGTGTCACTGTCCTCACCCTCGCTTCTTTACGATGGCCTCGCTCTGTGTCTTCTCTCACTAGTGGCGGCGTAGTTTTCATCTTGTCATTGATTATGTCAAGTGATATGGTGTCAGTGTCCTCACCCTCGCTTCTTTGCGATGGCTTCGCTCTATGTCTTCTCTCGCTAGTGGCGGCGTAGTTTTCATCTTGTCATTGATTATGTCAAGCGCTATGGTGTCAATGTCCTCACCCTCCCTTCTTTACGAAGGCCTCGCTCTGTGTCTTCTCTCGCTAGTGGCGGCGTAGTTTTCATCTTGTCATTGATTATGTCAAGCGCTATGGTGTCAGTGTCCTCACCCTCGCTTCTTTACGATGGCTTCGCTCTATGTCTTCTCTAGCCAGTGGCGGTGTAGTTTTCATCTTGACATTGATTATGTCAAGTGCTATTGTGTCAGTGTCCTCACCCTCGCTTCTTTAAGATGGCTTCGCTCTATGTCTTCTTTCGCTAGTGGCGGTGTAGTTTTCATCTTGTCATTGATTATGTCAAGCGCTATGGTGTCAGTGTCCTCACCCTCGCTCCTTTACGATGGCTTCGCTCTGTGTCTTCTCTCGCTAGTGGCGGCGTAGTTTTCATCTTGTCATTGATTATGTCAAGTGCTATGGTGTCAGTGTCCTCACCCTCGCTTTTTACGATGGCTTCGCTCTGAGTCTTCTCTCGCTAGTGGCGGCGTAGTTTTCATCTTGTCATTGATTATGTCAAGTGCTATGGTGTCAGTGTCCTCATCCTCGCTTCTTTACGATGGCTTCGCTGTATGTCTTATCTCGCTAGTGGCGGTGTAGTTTTCATCTTGTCATTCATTATGTCAAGCGCTATGGTGTCAGTGTCCTCACCCTCGCTTCTTTACGATGGCTTCGCTCTGTGTCTTCTCTCGCTAGTGGCGGTGTAGTTTTCATCTTGTCATTGATTATGTCAAGTGCTATGGTGTCAGTGTCCTCACCCTCGCTTCTTTACGATGGTTTCGCTCTGTGTCTTCTCTCGCTAGTGGCGGCGTAGTTTTCATCTTGTCATTGATTATGTCAAGTGCTATGGTGTCAGTGTCCTCACCCTCGCTTCTTTACGATGGTTTCGCTCTGTGTCTTCTCTCGCTAGTGGCGGCGTAGTTTTCATCTTGTCATTGATTATGTCAAGTGCTATGGTGTCAGTGTCCTCACCCTCGTTTCTTTACGATGGCTTCGCTCTGTGTCTTCTCTCGCTAGTGGCGGCGTAGTTTTCATCTTGTCATTGATTATGTCAAGCGCCATGGTGTCAGTGTCTTCACCCTCGCTTCTTTACGATGGCTTCGCTTTGTGTCTTCTCTCGCTAGTGGCGGCGTAGTTTTCATCTTGTCTTTGATTATGTCAAGCGCTAGGGTGTCAGTGTCCTCACCCTCGCTTCTTTACGATGGCTTCGCTCTGTGTCTTCTCTCACTAGTGGCGGCGTAGTTTTCATCTTGTCATTGATTATGTCAAGCGTTATGGTGTCAGTGTCCTCACCCTCGCTTCTTTACGATGGTTTCGCTCGGTGTCTTCTCTCGCTAGTGGCGGCGTAGTTTTCATCTTGTCATTGATTATGTCAAGTGCTATGGTGTCAGTGTCCTCACCCTCGCTTCTTTACGATGGTTTCGCTCTGTGTCTTCTCTCGCTAGTGGCGGCGTAGTTTTCATCTTGTCATTCATTATGTCAAGTGCTATGGTGTCAGTGTCCTCACCCTCGCTTCTTTACGATTGCCTCGCTCTATGTCTTCTCTCGCTAGTGGCGGTGTAGTTTTCATCTTGTCATTGATTATGTCAAGTGCTATGGTGTCAGTGTCCTCACCCTCGTTTCTTTACGATGGCCTCGCTCTATGTCTTCTCTCGCTAGTGGCGGCGTAGTTTTCATCTTGTCATTGATTATGTCAAGTGCTATGGTTTCAGTGTCCTCACCCTCGTTTCTTTACGATGGCTTCGCTCTATGTCTTCTCTCGCTAGTGGCGGTGTAGTTTTCATCTTGTCATTCATTATGTCAAGCGCTATGGTGTCAGTGTCCTCAACCTCGCTTCTTTACGATGGCTTCGCTCTGTGTCTTCTCTCGCTAGTGGCGGCGTAGTTTTCATCTTGTCATTGATTATGTCAAGCGCTATGGTGTCAGTGTCCTCACCCTCGCTTCTTTACGATGGCTTCGCTCTATGTCTTCTCTAGCCAGTGGCGGTGTAGTTTTCATCTTGACATTGATTATGTCAAGTGCTATGGTGTCAGTGTCCTCACCCTCGCTTCTTTAAGATGGCTTCGCTCTATGTCTTCTTTCGCTAGTGGCGGTGTAGTTTTCATATTGACATTGATTATGTCAAGCGCTATGGTGTCAGTGTCCTCACCCTCGCTTCTTTACGATGGCTTCGCTCTGTGTCTTCTCTCGCTAGTGGCGGCGTAGTTTTCATCTTGTCATTGATTATGTCAAGTGCTATGGTGTCAGTGTCCTCACCCTCGCTTCTTTACGATGGTTTCGCTCTGTGTCTTCTCTCGCTAGTGGCGGCGTAGTTTTCATCTTGTCATTGATTATGTCAAGTGCTATGGTGTCAGTGTCTTCACCCTCGCTTCTTTACGATGGCTTCGCTTTGTGTCTTCTCTCGCTAGTGGCGGCGTAGTTTTCATCTTGTCTTTGAATATGTCAAGCGCTATGGTGTCAGTGTCCTCACCCTCGCTTCTTTACGATGGCTTCGCTCTGTGTCTTCTCTCACTAGTGGCGGCGTAGTTTTCATCTTGTCATTGATTATGTCAAGCGTTATGGTGTTAGTGTCCTCACCCTCGCTTCTTTACGATGGTTTCGCTCGGTGTCTTCTCTCGCTAGTGGCAGCGTAGTTTTCATCTTGTCATTGATTATGTCAAGCTCTATGGTGTCAGTTTCCTCACCCTCGCTTCTTTGCGATGGCTTCGCTATGTGTCTTCTCTCGTTAGTTGCGGCGTAGTTTTCATCTTTTCATTGATTATGTCAAGTGCTATGGTGTCAGTGTCCTGACCCTCGCTTCTTTACGATGGCTTCGCTCAGTGTCTTCTCTCACTAGTGGCGGCGTAGTTTTCATCTTGTCATTGATTATGTCAAGCGTTATGGTGTCAGTGTCCTCACCCTCGCTTCTTTACGATGGCTTCGCTCTGTGTCTTCTCTCGTTAGTTGCGGCGTAGTTTTCATCTTTTCATTGATTATGTCAAGTGCTATGGTGTCAGTGTCTTCACCCTCGCTTCTTTACGATGGCTTCGCTCAGTGTCTTCTCTCACTAGTGGCGGCGTAGTTTTCATCTTGTCATTGATTATGTCAAGTGCTATGGTGTCAGTGTCCTCGCCCTCGCTTCTTTACGATGGTTTCGCTCTGTGTCTTCTCTCGCTAGTGGCGGCGTAGTTTTCATCTTGTCATTGATTATGTCAAGTGCTATGGTGTCAGTGTCCTCACCCTCGCTTCTTTACGATGGCCTCGCTCTTTGTCTTCTCTCGCTAGTGGCGGTGTAGTTTTCATCTTGTCATTCATTATGTCAAGTGCTATGGTGTCAGTGTCCTCAACCTCGCTTCTTTACGATGGCTTCGCTCTGTGTCTTCTCTCGCTAGTGGCGGCGTAGTTTTCATCTTGTCATTCATTATGTCAAGCGCTATGGTGTCAGTTTCCTCAACCTCGCTTCTTTGCGATGGCTTCGCTATATGTCTTTTCTCGTTAGTTGCGGCTTAGTTTTCATCTTGTCATTGATTATGTCAAGTGCTATGGTGTCAGTGTCCTCACCCTCGCTTCTTTACGATGGCTTCGCTATAAGTCTTCTCTCGCCAGTGGTGGTGTAATTTTCATCTTGTCATTGATTATGTCAAGCGCTATGGTGTCAGTGTCCTCACCATCGCATCTTTACGATGGCTTCGCTCTGTGTCTTCTCTCGCTATTGGCGGCGTAGTTTTCATCTTGTCATTGATTATGTCAAGCGCTATTGTGTCAGTGTCCTCACCCTCCCTTCTTTACGAAGGCCTCGCTCTGTGTCTTCTCTCGCTAGTGGCGGCGTAGTTTTCATCTTGTCATTGATTATGTCAAGTGCTATGGTGTCAGTGTCCTCACCCTCGCTTCTTTACGATGGCTTCGCTCTATGTCTTCTCTAGCCAGTGGCGGTGTAGTTTTCATCTTGACATTGATTATGTCAAGTGCTATGGTTTCAGTGTCCTCACCCTCGCTTCTTTACGATGGCTTCGCTCTATGTCTTCTTTCGCTAGTGGCGGTGTAGTTTTCATCTTGTCATTGATTATGTCAAGCGCTATGGTGTCAGTGTCCTCACCCTCGCTCCTTTACGATGGCTTCGCTCTGTGTCTTCTCTCGCTAGTGGCGGCGTAGTTTTCATCTTGTCATTGATTATGTCAAGTGCTATGGTGTCAGTGTCCTCACCCTCGTTTTTTACGATGGCTTCGCTCTGAGTCTTCTCTCGCTAGTGGCGGCGTAGTTTTCATCTTGTCATTGATTATGTCAAGTGCTATGATGTCAGTGTCCTCACCCTCGCTTCTTTACGATGTCTTCGCTGTATGTCTTATCTCGCTAGTGGCGGTGTAATTTTCATCTTGTCATTCATTATGTCAAGCGCTATGGTGTCAGTGTCCTCACCCTCGCTTCTTTACGATGGCTTCGCTCTGTGTCTTCTCTCGCTAGTGGCGGTGTAGTTTTCATCTTGTCATTGATTATGTCAAGTGCTATGGTGTCAGTGTCCTCACCCTCGCTTCTTTACGATGGTTTCGCTGTGTGTCTTCTCTCCCTAGTGGCGGCGTAGTTTTCATCTTGTCATTGATTATATCAAGTGCTATGGTGTCAGTGTCTTCACCCTCGCTTCTTTACGATGGCTTCGCTTTGTGTCTTCTCTCGCTAGTGGCGGCGTAGTTTTCATCTTGTCTTTGATTATGTCAAGCGCCGTGGTGTCAGTGTCCTCACCCTCGCTTCTTTACGATGGCTTCGCTCTGTGTCTTCTCTCACTAGTGGCGGCGTAGTTTTCATCTTGTCATTGATTATGTCAAGCGTTATGGTGTTAGAGTCCTCACCCTCGCTTCTTTACGATGGTTTCGCTCTGTGCCTTCTCTCGCTAGTGTCGGCGTAGTTTTCATCTTGTCATTGATTATGTCAAGTGCTATGGTGTCATTGTCCTCACCCTCGTTTCTTTACGATGGCTTCGCTTTGTGTCTTCTCTCGCTAGTGGCGGCGTAGTTTTCATCTTGTCTTTGATTATGTCAAGCGCTAGGGTGTCAGTGTCCTCACCCTCGCTTCTTTATGATGGCTTCGCTCTGTGTCTTCTCTCACTAGTGGCGGCGTAGTTTTCATCTTGTCATTGATTATGTCAAGCGTTATGGTGTCAGTGTCCTCACCCTCGCTTCTTTACGATGGTTTCGCTCGGTGTCTTCTCTCGCTAGTGGCGGCGTAGTTTTCATCTTGTCATTGATTATGTCAAGTGCTATGGTGTCAGTGTCCTCACCCTCGCTTCTTTACGATGGTTTCGCTCTGTGTCTTCTCTCGCTAGTGGCGGCGTAGTTTTCATCTTGTCATTCATTATGTCAAGTGCTATGGTGTCAGTGTCCTCACCCTCGCTTCTTTACGATTGCCTCGCTCTATGTCTTCTCTCGCTAGTGGCGGTGTAGTTTTCATCTTGTCATTGATTATGTCAAGTGCTATGGTGTCAGTGTCCTCACCCTCGTTTCTTTACGATGGCCTCGCTCTATGTCTTCTCTCGCTAGTGGCGGTGTAGTTTTCATCTTGTCATTGATTATGTCAAGTGCTATGGTTTCAGTGTCCTCACCCTCGTTTCTTTACGATGGCTTCGCTCTATGTCTTCTCTCGCTAGTGGCGGTGTAGTTTTCATCTTGTCATTCATTATGTCAAGCGCTATGGTGTCAGTGTCCTCAACCTCGCTTCTTTACGATGGCTTCGCTCTGTGTCTTCTCTCGCTAGTGGCGGCGTAGTTTTCATCTTGTCATTGATTATGTCAAGCGCTATGGTGTCAGTGTCCTCACCCTCGCTTCTTTACGATGGCTTCGCTCTATGTCTTCTCTAGCCAGTGGCGGTGTAGTTTTCATCTTGACATTGATTATGTCAAGTGCTATGGTGTCAGTGTCCTCACCCTCGCTTCTTTAAGATGGCTTCGCTCTATGTCTTCTTTCGCTAGTGGCGGTGTAGTTTTCATCTTGTTATTGATTATGTCAAGCGCTATGGTGTCAGTGTCCTCACCCTCGCTCCTTTACGATGGCTTCGCTCTGTGTCTTCTCTCGCTAGTGGCGGCGTAGTTTTCATCTTGTCATTGATTATGTCAAGTGCTATGGTGTCAGTGTCCTCACCCTCGCTTTTTACGATGGCTTCGCTCTGAGTCTTCTCTCGCTAGTGGCGGCGTAGTTTTCATCTTGTCATTGATTATGTCAAGTGCTATGGTGTCAGTGTCCTCATCCTCGCTTCTTTACGATGGCTTCGCTGTATGTCTTATCTCGCTAGTGGCGGTGTAGTTTTCATCTTGTCATTCATTATGTCAAGCGCTATGGTGTCAGTGTCCTCACCCTCGATTCTTTACGATGGCTTCGCTCTGTGTCTTCTCTCGCTAGTGGCGGTGTAGTTTTCATCTTGTCATTGATTATGTCAAGTGCTATGGTGTCAGTGTCCTCACCCTCGCTTCTTTACGATGGTTTCGCTCTGTGTCTTCTCTCGCTAGTGGCGGCGTAGTTTTCATCTTGTCATTGATTATGTCAAGTGCTATGGTGTCAATGTCCTCACCCTCGTTTCTTTACGATGGCTTCGCTCTGTGTCTTCTATCGCTAGTGGCGGCGTAGTTTTCATCTTGTCATTGATTATGTCAAGCGCCATGGTGTCAGTGTCTTCACCCTCGCTTCTTTACGATGGCTTCGCTTTGTGTCTTCTCTCGCTAGTGGCGGCGTAGTTTTCATCTTGTCTTTGATTATGTCAAGCGCTAGGGTGTCAGTGTCCTCACCCTCGCTTCTTTACGATGGCTTCGCTCTGTGTCTTCTCTCACTAGTGGCGGCGTAGTTTTCATCTTGTCATTGATTATGTCAAGCGTTATGGTGTCAGTGTCCTCACCCTCGCTTCTTTACGATGGTTTCGCTCGGTGTCTTCTCTCGCTAGTGGCGGCGTAGTTTTCATCTTGTCATTGATTATGTCAAGTGCTATGGTGCCAGTGTCCTCACCCTCGCTTCTTTACGATGGTTTCGCTCTGTGTCTTCTCTCGCTAGTGGCGGTGTAGTTTTCATCTTGTCATTCATTATGTCAAGTGCTATGGTGTCAGTGTCCTCACCCTCGCTTCTTTACGATTGCCTCGCTCTATGTCTTCTCTCGCTAGTGGCGGTGTAGTTTTCATCTTGTCATTGATTATGTCAAGTGCTATGGTGTCAGTGTCCTCACCCTCGTTTCTTTACGATGGCCTCGCTCTATGTCTTCTCTCGCTAGTGGCGGCGTAGTTTTCATCTTGTCATTGATTATGTCAAGTGCTATGGTTTCAGTGTCCTCACCCTCGTTTCTTTACGATGGCTTCGCTCTATGTCTTCTCTCGCTAGTGGCGGTGTAGTTTTCATCTTGTCATTCATTATGTCAAGCGCTATGGTGTCAGTGTCCTCAACCTCGCTTCTTTACGATGGCTTCGCTCTGTGTCTTCTCTCGCTAGTGGCGGCGTAGTTTTCATCTTGTCATTGATTATGTCAAGCGCTATGGTGTCAGTGTCCTCACCCTCGCTTCTTTACGATGGCTTCGCTCTATGTCTTCTCTCGCTAGTGGCGGTGTAGTTTTCATCTTGTCATTCATTATGTCAAGCGCTATGGTGTCAGTGTCCTCAACCTCGCTTCTTTACGATGGCTTCGCTCTGTGTCTTCTCTCGCTAGTGGCGGCGTAGTTTTCATCTTGTCATTGATTATGTCAAGTGCTATGGTGTCAGTGTCCTCATCCTCGCTTCTTTACGATGGCTTCGCTGTATGTCTTATCTCGCTAGTGGCGGTGTAGTTTTCATCTTGTCATTCATTATGTCAAGCGCTATGGTGTCAGTGTCCTCACCCTCGATTCTTTACGATGGCTTCGCTCTGTGTCTTCTCTCGCTAGTGGCGGTGTAGTTTTCATCTTGTCATTGATTATGTCAAGTGCTATGGTGTCAGTGTCCTCACCCTCGCTTCTTTACGATGGTTTCGCTCTGTGTCTTCTCTCGCTAGTGGCGGCGTAGTTTTCATCTTGTCATTGATTATGTCAAGTGCTATGGTGTCAGTGTCCTCACCCTCGTTTCTTTACGATGGCTTCGCTCTGTGTCTTCTATCGCTAGTGGCGGCGTAGTTTTCATCTTGTCATTGATTATGTCAAGCGCCATGGTGTCAGTGTCTTCACCCTCGCTTCTTTACGATGGCTTCGCTTTGTGTCTTCTCTCGCTAGTGGCGGCGTAGTTTTCATCTTGTCTTTGATTATGTCAAGCGCTAGGGTGTCAGTGTCCTCACCCTCGCTTCTTTACGATGGCTTCGCTCTGTGTCTTCTCTCACTAGTGGCGGCGTAGTTTTCATCTTGTCATTGATTATGTCAAGCGTTATGGTGTCAGTGTCCTCACCCTCGCTTCTTTACGATGGTTTCGCTCGGTGTCTTCTCTCGCTAGTGGCGGCGTAGTTTTCATCTTGTCATTGATTATGTCAAGTGCTATGGTGCCAGTGTCCTCACCCTCGCTTCTTTACGATGGTTTCGCTCTGTGTCTTCTCTCGCTAGTGGCGGTGTAGTTTTCATCTTGTCATTCATTATGTCAAGTGCTATGGTGTCAGTGTCCTCACCCTCGCTTCTTTACGATTGCCTCGCTCTATGTCTTCTCTCGCTAGTGGCGGTGTAGTTTTCATCTTGTCATTGATTATGTCAAGTGCTATGGTGTCAGTGTCCTCACCCTCGTTTCTTTACGATGGCCTCGCTCTATGTCTTCTCTCGCTAATGGCGGCGTAGTTTTCATCTTGTCATTGATTATGTCAAGTGCTATGGTTTCAGTGTCCTCACCCTCGTTTCTTTACGATGGCTTCGCTCTATGTCTTCTCTCGCTAGTGGCGGTGTAGTTTTCATCTTGTCATTCATTATGTCAAGCGCTATGGTGTCAGTGTCCTCAACCTCGCTTCTTTACAATGGCTTCGCTCTGTGTCTTCTCTCGCTAGTGGCGGCGTAGTTTTCATCTTGTCATTGATTATGTCAAGCGCTATGGTGTCAGTGTCCTCACCCTCGCTTCTTTACGATGGCTTCGCTCTATGTCTTCTCTAGCCAGTGGCGGTGTAGTTTTCATCTTGACATTGATTATGTCAAGTGCTATGGTGTCAGTGTCCTCACCCTCGCTTCTTTAAGATGGCTTCGCTCTATGTCTTCTTTCGCTAGTGGCGGTGTAGTTTTCATCTTGTCATTGATTATGTCAAGCGCTATGGTGTCAGTGTCCTCACCCTCGCTCCTTTACGATGGCTTCGCTCTGTGTCTTCTCTCGCTAGTGGCGGCGTAGTTTTCATCTTGTCATTGATTATGTCAAGTGCTATGGTGTCAGTGTCCTCACCCTCGCTTTTTACGATGGCTTCGCTCTGAGTCTTCTCTCGCTAGTGGCGGCGTAGTTTTCATCTTGTCATTGATTATGTCAAGTGCTATGGTGTCAGTGTCCTCATCCTCGCTTCTTTACGATGGCTTCGCTGTATGTCTTATCTCGCTAGTGGCGGTGTAGTTTTCATCTTGTCATTCATTATGTCAAGCGCTATGGTGTCAGTGTCCTCACCCTCGCTTCTTTACGATGGCTTCGCTCTGTGTCTTCTCTCGCTAGTGGCGGTGTAGTTTTCATCTTGTCATTGATTATGTCAAGTGCTATGGTGTCAGTGTTCTCACCCTCGCTTCTTTACGATGGTTTCGCTCTGTGTCTTCTCTCACTAGTGGCGGCGTAGTTTTCATCTTGTCATTGATTATGTCAAGTGCTATGGTGTCAGTGTCCTCACCCTTGTTTCTTTACGATGGCTTCGCTCTGTGTCTTCTCTCGCTAGTGGCGGCGTAGTTTTCATCTTGTCATTGATTATGTCAAGCGCCATGGTGTCAGTGTCTTCACCCTCGCTTCTTTACGATGGCTTCGCTTTGTGTCTTCTCTCGCTAGTGGCGGCGTAGTTTTCATCTTGTCTTTGATTATGTCAAGCGCTAGGGTGTCAGTGTCCTCACCCTCGCTTCTTTACGATGGCTTCGCTCTGTGTCTTCTCTCACTAGTTGCGGCGTAGTTTTCATCTTGTCATTGATTATGTCAAGCGTTATGGTGTCAGTGTCCTCACCCTCGCTTCTTTACGATGGTTTCGCTCGGTGTCTTCTCTCGCTAGTGGCGGCGTAGTTTTCATCTTGTCATTGATTATGTCAAGTGCTATGGTGTCAGTGTCCTCACCCTCGCTTCTTTACGATGGTTTCGCTCTGTGTCTTCTCTCGCTAGTGGCGGCGTAGTTTTCATCTTGTCATTCATTATGTCAAGTGCTATGGTGTCAGTGTCCTCACCCTCGCTTCTTTACGATAGCCTCGCTCTATGTCTTCTCTCGCTAGTGGCGGTGTAGTTTTCATCTTGTCATTGATTATGTCAAGTGCTATGGTGTCAGTGTCCTCACCCTCGTTTCTTTACGATGGCCTCGCTCTATGTCTTCTCTCGCTAGTGGCGGCGTAGTTTTCATCTTGTCATTGATTATGTCAAGTGCTATGGTTTCAGTGTCCTCACCCTCGTTTCTTTACGATGGCTTCGCTCTATGTCTTCTCTCGCTAGTGGCGGTGTAGTTTTCATCTTGTCATTCATTATGTCAAGCGCTATGGTGTCAGTGTCCTCAACCTCGCTTCTTTACGATGGCTTCGCTCTGTGTCTTCTCTCGCTAGTGGCGGCGAATTTTTAATCTTGTCATTGATTATGTCAAGCGCTATGGTGTCAGTGTCCTCACCCTCGCTTCTTTACGATGGCTTCGCTCTATGTCTTCTTTCGATAGTGGCGGCGTAGTTTTCATCTTGTCATTGATTATGTCAAGCGCTATGGTGTCAATGTCCTCACACTCGCTTCTTTACGATGGCTTCGCTCTATGTCTTCTCTCGCTAGTGGCGGTGTAGTTTTCGTCTTGTCATTGATTATGTCAAGCGCTATGGTGTCAGTGTCCTCACCCTCGCTTCTTTACGATGGCCTCGCTCTGTGTCTTCTCTCGCTAGTGGCGGCGTAGTTTTCATATTGTCATTGATTACGTGAAGTGCTATGGTGTCAGTGTCCTCAACCTCGCTTCTTTACGATGGCTTCGCTCTATGTCTTCTCTCGCCAGTGGCGGTGTAGTTTTTATCTTGTCATTGATTATGTCAAGCACTATGGTGTCAGTATCCTCACCTTCGCTTCTTTACGATGGCTTCGCTCTATGTCTTCTCTCGCTAGTGGCGGCGTAGTTTTCATCTTGTCATTGATTATGTCAAGCGTTATGGTGTCAGTGTCCTCACCCTCGCTTCTTTACGATGGCTTCGGTTTGTGTCTTCTCTCGCTAGTGGCGGCGTAATTTTCATCTTGTCATTGATTATGTCAAGTGCTATGGTGTCAGTGTCCTCACCCTCGCTTCTTTACGATGGCTTCGCTCTGTGTTTTCTCTCGCTAGTGGCGGCGTAGTTTTCGTCTTGTCATTGATTATGTCAAGTGCTATGGTGTCAGTGTCCTCACCCTCGCTTCTTTACGATGGCTTCGCTCTGTGTTTTCTCTCGCTAGTGGCGGCGTAGTTTTCTTCTTGTCATTGATTATGACAAGTGCTATGGTGTCAGTGTCCTCACCCTCGCTTCTTTACGATGGCTTCGCTCTATGTCTTCTCTCGCTAGTGGCGGCGTAGTTTTCATCTTGTCATTGATTATGTCAAGCGCCATGGTGTCAGTGTCTTCATCCTCGCTTCTTTACGATGGCTTCGCTTTGTGTCTTCTCTCGCTAGTGGCGGCGTAGTTTTCATCTTGTCTTTGATTATGTCAAGCGCTAGGGTGTCAGTGTCCTCACCCTCGCTTCTTTACGATGGCTTCGCTCTGTGTCTTCTCTCACTAGTGGCGGCGTAATTTTCATCTTGTCATTGATTATGTCAAGCGTTATGGTGTCAGTGTCCTCACCCTCGCTTCTTTACGATGGTTTCGCTCGGTGTCTTCTCTCGCTAGTGGCGGCGTAGTTTTCATCTTGTCATTGATTATGTCAAGTGCTATGGTGTCAGTGTCCTCACCCTCGCTTCTTTACGATGGTTTCGCTCTGTGTCTTCTCTCGCTAGTGGCGGCGTAGTTTTCGTCTTGTCATTCATTATGTCAAGTGCTATGGTGTCAGTGTCCTCACCCTCGCTTCTTTACGATTGCCTCGCTCTATGTCTTCTCTCGCTAGTGGCGGTGTAGTTTTCATCTTGTCATTGATTATGTCAAGTGCTATGGTGTCAGTGTCCTCACCCTCGTTTCTTTACGATGGCCTCGCTCTATGTCTTCTCTCGCTAGTGGCGGCGTAGTTTTCATCTTGTCATTGATTATGTCAAGTGCTATGGTTTCAGTGTCCTCACCCTCGTTTCTTTACGATGGCTTCGCTCTATGTCTTCTCTCGCTAGTGGCGGTGTAGTTTTCATCTTGTCATTCATTATGTCAAGCGCTATGGTGTCAGTGTCCTCAACCTCGCTTCTTTACGACGGCTTCGCTCTGTGTCTTCTCTCGCTAGTGGCGGCGAATTTTTAATCTTGTCATTGATTATGTCAAGCGCTATGGTGTCAGTGTCCTCACCCTCGCTTCTTTACGATGGCTTCGCTCTATGTCTTCTTTCGATAGTGGCGGCGTAGTTTTCATCTTGTCATTGATTATGTCAAGCGCTATGGTGTCAATGTCCTCACACTCGCTTCTTTACGATGGCTTCGCTCTATGTCTTCTCTCGCTAGTGGCGGTGTAGTTTTCGTCTTGTCATTGATTATGTCAAGCGCTATGGTGTCAGTGTCCTCACCCTCGCTTCTTTACGATGGCCTCGCTCTGTGTCTTCTCTCGCTAGTGGCGGCGTAGTTTTCATATTGTCATTGATTACGTGAAGTGCTATGGTGTCAGTGTCCTCAACCTCGCTTCTTTACGATGGCTTCGCTCTATGTCTTCTCTCGCCAGTGGCGGTGTAGTTTTTATCTTGTCATTGATTATGTCAAGCGCTATGGTGTCAGTATCCTCACCTTCGCTTCTTTACGATGGCTTCGCTCTATGTCTTCTCTCGCTAGTGGCGGCGTAGTTTTCATCTTGTCATTGATTATGTCAAGCGTTATGGTGTCAGTGTCCTCACCCTCGCTTCTTTACGATGGCTTCGGTTTGTGTCTTCTCTCGCTAGTGGCGGCGTAATTTTCATCTTGTCATTGATTATGTCAAGTGCTATGGTGTCAGTGTCCTCACCCTCGCTTCTTTACGATGGCTTCGCTCTGTGTTTTCTCTCGCTAGTGGCGGCGTAGTTTTCGTCTTGTCATTGATTATGTCAAGTGCTATGGTGTCAGTGTCCCCACCCTCGCTTCTTTACGATGGCTTCGCTCTGTGTTTTCTCTCGCTAGTGGCGGCGTAGTTTTCTTCTTGTCATTGATTATGACAAGTGCTATGGTGTCAGTGTCCTCACCCTCGCTTCTTTACGATGGCTTCGCTCTATGTCTTCTCTCGCTAGTGGCGGCGTAGTTTTCATCTTGTCATTGATTATGTCAAGCGCCATGGTGTCAGTGTCTTCACCCTCGCTTCTTTACGATGGCTTCGCTTTGTGTCTTCTCTCGCTAGTGGCGGCGTAGTTTTCATCTTGTCTTTGATTATGTCAAGCGCTAGGGTGTCAGTGTCCTCACCCTCGCTTCTTTACGATGGCTTCGCTCTGTGTCTTCTCTCACTAGTGGCGGCGTAGTTTTCATCTTGTCATTGATTATGTCAAGCGTTATGGTGTCAGTGTCCTCACCCTCGCTTCTTTACGATGGTTTCGCTCGGTGTCTTCTCTCGCTAGTGGCGGCGTAGTTTTCATCTTGTCATTGATTATGTCAAGTGCTATGGTGTCAGTGTCCTCACCCTCGCTTCTTTACGATGGTTTCGCTCTGTGTCTTCTCTCGCTAGTGGCGGCGTAGTTTTCATCTTGTCATTCATTATGTCAAGTGCTATGGTGTCAGTGTCCTCACCCTCTCTTCTTTACGATTGCCTCGCTCTATGTCTTCTCTCGCTAGTGGCGGTGTAGTTTTCATCTTGTCATTGATTATGTCAAGTGCTATGGTGTCAGTGTCCTCACCCTCGTTTCTTTACGATGGCCTCGCTCTATGTCTTCTCTCGCTAGTGGCGGCGTAGTTTTCATCTTGTCATTGATTATGTCAAGTGCTATGGTTTCAGTGTCCTCACCCTCGTTTCTTTACGATGGCTTCGCTCTATGTCTTCTCTCGCTAGTGGCGGTGTAGTTTTCATCTTGTCATTCATTATGTCAAGCGCTATGGTGTCAGTGTCCTCAACCTCGCTTCTTTACGATGGCTTCGCTCTGTGTCTTCTCTCGCTAGTGGCGGCGTAGTTTTCATCTTGTCATTGATTATGTCAAGCGCTATGGTGTCAGTGTCCTCACCCTCGCTTCTTTACGATGGCTTCGCTCTATGTCTTCTCTAGCCAGTGGCGGTGTAGTTTTCATCTTGACATTGATTATGTCAAGTGCTATGGTGTCAGTGTCCTCACCCTCGCTTCTTTAAGATGGCTTCGCTCTATGTCTTCTTTCGCTAGTGGCGGTGCAGTTTTCATCTTGTCATTGATTATGTCAAGCGCTATGGTGTCAGTGTCCTCACCCTCGCTCCTTTACGATGGCTTCGCTCTGTGTCTTCTCTCGCTAGTGGCGGCGTAGTTTTCATCTTGTCATTGATTATGTCAAGTGCTATGGTGTCAGTGTCCTCACCCTCGCTTTTTACGATGGCTTCGCTCTGAGTCTTCTCTCGCTAGTGGCGGCGTAGTTTTCATCTTGTCATTGATTATGTCAAGTGCTATGGTGTCAGTGTCCTCATCCTCGCTTCTTTACGATGGCTTCGCTGTATGTCTTATCTCGCTAGTGGCGGTGTAGTTTTCATCTTGTCATTCATTATGTCAAGCGCTATGGTGTCAGTGTCCTCACCCTCGCTTCTTTACGATGGCTTCGCTCTGTGTCTTCTCTCGCTAGTGGCGGTGTAGTTTTCATCTTGTCATTGATTATGTCAAGTGCTATGGTGTCAGTGTCCTCACCCTCGCTTCTTTACGATGGTTTCGCTCTGTGTCTTCTCTCGCTAGTGGCGGCGTAGTTTTCATCTTGTCATTGATTATGTCAAGTGCTATGGTGTCAGTGTCCTCACCCTCGTTTCTTTACGATGGCTTCGCTCTGTGTCTTCTCTCGCTAGTGGCGGCGTAGTTTTCATCTTGTCATTGATTATGTCAAGCGCCATGGTGTCAGTGTCTTCACCCTCGCTTCTTTACGATGGCTTCGCTTTGTGTCTTCTCTCGCTAGTGGCGGCGTAGTTTTCATCTTGTCTTTGATTATGTCAAGCGCTAGGGTGTCAGTGTCCTCACCCTCGCTTCTTTACGATGGCTTCGCTCTGTTTCTTCTCTCACTAGTGGCGGCGTAGTTTTCATCTTGTCATTGATTATGTCAAGCGTTATGGTGTCAGTGTCCTCACCCTCGCTTCTTTACGATGGTTTCGCTCGGTGTCTTCTCTCGCTAGTGGCGGCGTAGTTTTCATCTTGTCATTGATTATGTCAAGTGCTATGGTGTCAGTGTCCTCACCCTCGCTTCTTTACGATGGTTTCGCTCTGTGTCTTCTCTCGCTAGTGGCGGCGTAGTTTTCATCTTGTCATTCATTATGTCAAGTGCTATGGTGTCAGTGTCCTCACCCTCGCTTCTTTACGATTGCCTCGCTCTATGTCTTCTCTCGCTAGTGGCGGTGTAGTTTTCATCTTGTCATTGATTATGTCAAGTGCTATGGTGTCAGTGTCCTCACCCTCGTTTCTTTACGATGGCCTCGCTCTATGTCTTCTCTCGCTAGTGGCGGCGTAGTTTTCATCTTGTCATTGATTATGTCAAGTGCTATGTTTTCAGTGTCCTCACCCTCGTTTCTTTACGATGGCTTCGCTCTATGTCTTCTCTCGCTAGTGGCGGTGTAGTTTTCATCTTGTCATTCATTATGTCAAGCGCTATGGTGTCAGTGTCCTCAACCTCGCTTCTTTACGATGGCTTCGCTCTATGTCTTCTCTCGCTAGTGGCGGTGTAGTTTTCGTCTTGTCATTGATTATGTCAAGCGCTATGTTGTCAGTGTCCTCACCCTCGCTTCTTTACGATGGCTTCGCTCTGTGTCTTCTCTCGCTAGTGGCGTCGTAGTTTTCATCTTGTCATTGATTATGTCAAGCGCTATGGTGTCAGTGTCCTCACCCTCGCTTCTTTACGATGGCTTCGCTCTGTGTCTTCTCTCGCTAGTGGCGGTGTAGTTTTCGTCTTGTCATTGATTATGTCAAGCGCTATGGTGTCAGTGTCCTCACCCTCGCTTCTTTACGATGGCTTCGCTCTATGTCTTCTATCGCTAATGGCGGCGTAGTTTTCATCTTGTCATTGATTATGTCAAGCGCTATGGTGTCAATGTCCTCACCCTCGCTTCTTTACGATGGCTTCGCTCTATGACTTCTCTCGCTAGTGGCGGTGTAGTTTTCATCTTGTCATTGATTATGTCAAGCGCTATGGTGTCAGTGTCCTCACCCTCGCTTCTTTACGATGGCTTCGCTCTGTGTCTTCTCTCGCTAGTGGCGGCGTAGTTTTCAGCTTGTCATTTATTATGTCAAGCGCTATGGTGTCAGTGTCCTCACCCTCGCTTCTTTACGATGGCTTCGCTCTGTGTCTTCTCTCGCTAGTCGCGGCGTAGTTTTCATCTTGTCATTGATTATGTCAAGCGCTATGGTGTCAGTGTCCTCACCTTCGCTTCTTTATGATGGCTTCGCTCTATGTCTTCCTCGCTAGTGGCGGCATAGTTTTCATCTTTTCATTAATTATGTCAAGCGCTGTGGTGTCAGTGTCTTCACCCTCGCTTCTTTACGTTGGCTTCGCTCTGTGTCTTCTCTCGCTAGTGGCGGCGTAGTTTTCATCTTGTCATTGATTATGCCAAGCGCTATGGTGTCAGTGTCCTCACCCTCGCTTCTTTATGATGGCTTCGCTCTATGTCTTGTCTCGCTAGTGGCGGTGTAGTTTTCATCTTGTCATTGATTATGTCAAGCGCTATGGTGTCAGTGTCCTCACCCTCGTTTTTTACGATGGCTTCGCTCTGAGTCTTCTCTCGCTAGTGGCGGCGTAGTTTTCATCTTGTCATTGATTATGTCAAGTGCTATGATGTCAGTGTCCTCACCCTCGCTTCTTTACGATGTCTTCGCTGTATGTCTTATCTCGCTAGTGGCGGTGTAATTTTCATCTTGTCATTCATTGTGTCAAGCGCTATGGTGTCAGTGTCCTCACCCTCGCTTCTTTACGATGGCTTCGCTCTGTGTCTTCTCTCGCTAGTGGCGGTGTAGTTTTCACCTTGTCATTGATTATGTCAAGTGCTATGGTGTCAGTGTCCTCACCCTCGCTTCTTTACGATGGTTTCGCTCTGTGTCTTCTCTCCCTAGTGGCGGCGTAGTTTTCATCTTGTCATTGATTATGTCAAGTGCTATGGTGTCAGTGTCTTCACCCTCGCTTCTTTACGATGGCTTCGCTTTGTGTCTTCTCTCGCTAGTGGCGGCGTAGTTTTCATCTTGTCTTTGATTATGTCAAGCGCCGTGGTGTCAGTGTCCTCACCCTCGCTTCTTTACGATGGCTTCGCTCTGTGTCTTCTCTCACTAGTGGCGGCGTAGTTTTCATCTTGTCATTGATTATGTCAAGCGTTATGGTGTCAGTGTCCTCACCCTCGCTTCTTTACCATGGTTTCGCTCGGTGTCTTCTCTCGCTAGTGGCGGCGTAGTTTTCATCTTGTCATTGATTATGTCAAGTGCTATGGTGTCAGTGTCCTCACCCTCGCTTCTTTACGATGGCCTCGCTCTGTGTCTTCTCTCACTAGTGGCGGCGTAGTTTTCATCTTGTCATTGATTATGTCAAGTGCTATGGTGTCAGTGTCCTCACCCTCGCTTCTTTACGATGGCCTCGCTCTATGTCTTCTCTCGCTAGTGGCGGCGTAGTTTTCATCTTGTCATTGATTATGTCAAGTGCTATGGTGTCAGTGTCCTCACCCTCGTTTCTTTACGATGGCTTCGCTCTATGTCTTCTCTCGCTAGTGGCGGTGTAGTTTTCATCTTGTCATTGATTATGTCAAGCGTTATGGTGTCAGTGTCCTCACCCTCGCTTCTTTACGATGGTTTCGCTCTGTGTCTTCTCTCGCTAGTGGCGGTGTAGTTTTCATCTTGTCATTGATTATGTCAAGCGCTATGGTGTCAGTGTCCTCACCCTCGCTTCTTTACGATGGTTTCGCTCGGTGTCTTCTCTCGCTAGTGGCGGCGTAGTTTTCATCTTGTCATTGATTATGTCAAGTGCTATGGTGTCACTGTCCTCACCCTCGCTTCTTTACGATGGCTTCGGTTTGTGTCTTCTCTCGCTAGTGGCGGCGTAATTTTCATCTTGTCATTGATTATGTCAAGTGCTATGGTGTCAGTGTCCTCACCCTCGCTTCTTTACGATGGCTTCGCTCTGTGTTTTCTCTCGCTAGTGGCGGCGTAGTTTTCGTCTTGTCATTGATTATGTCAAGTGCTATGGTGTCAGTGTCCCCACCCTCGCTTCTTTACGATGGCTTCGCTCTGTGTTTTCTCTCGCTAGTGGCGGCGTAGTTTTCTTCTTGTCATTGATTATGACAAGTGCTATGGTGTCAGTGTCCTCACCCTCGCTTCTTTACGATGGCTTCGCTCTATGTCTTCTCTCGCTAGTGGCGGCGTAGTTTTCATCTTGTCATTGATTATGTCAAGCGCCATGGTGTCAGTGTCTTCACCCTCGCTTCTTTACGATGGCTTCGCTTTGTGTCTTCTCTCGCTAGTGGCGGCGTAGTTTTCATCTTGTCTTTGATTATGTCAAGCGCTAGGGTGTCAGTGTCCTCACCCTCGCTTCTTTACGATGGCTTCGCTCTGTGTCTTCTCTCACTAGTGGCGGCGTAGTTTTCATCTTGTCATTGATTATGTCAAGCGTTATGGTGTCAGTGTCCTCACCCTCGCTTCTTTACGATGGTTTCGCTCGGTGTCTTCTCTCGCTAGTGGCGGCGTAGTTTTCATCTTGTCATTGATTATGTCAAGTGCTATGGTGTCAGTGTCCTCACCCTCGCTTCTTTACGATGGTTTCGCTCTGTGTCTTCTCTCGCTAGTGGCGGCGTAGTTTTCATCTTGTCATTCATTATGTCAAGTGCTATGGTGTCAGTGTCCTCACCCTCTCTTCTTTACGATTGCCTCGCTCTATGTCTTCTCTCGCTAGTGGCGGTGTAGTTTTCATCTTGTCATTGATTATGTCAAGTGCTATGGTGTCAGTGTCCTCACCCTCGTTTCTTTACGATGGCCTCGCTCTATGTCTTCTCTCGCTAGTGGCGGCGTAGTTTTCATCTTGTCATTGATTATGTCAAGTGCTATGGTTTCAGTGTCCTCACCCTCGTTTCTTTACGATGGCTTCGCTCTATGTCTTCTCTCGCTAGTGGCGGTGTAGTTTTCATCTTGTCATTCATTATGTCAAGCGCTATGGTGTCAGTGTCCTCAACCTCGCTTCTTTACGATGGCTTCGCTCTGTGTCTTCTCTCGCTAGTGGCGGCGTAGTTTTCATCTTGTCATTGATTATGTCAAGCGCTATGGTGTCAGTGTCCTCACCCTCGCTTCTTTACGATGGCTTCGCTCTATGTCTTCTCTAGCCAGTGGCGGTGTAGTTTTCATCTTGACATTGATTATGTCAAGTGCTATGGTGTCAGTGTCCTCACCCTCGCTTCTTTAAGATGGCTTCGCTCTATGTCTTCTTTCGCTAGTGGCGGTGTAGTTTTCATCTTGTCATTGATTATGTCAAGCGCTATGGTGTCAGTGTCCTCACCCTCGCTCCTTTACGATGGCTTCGCTCTGTGTCTTCTCTCGCTAGTGGCGGCGTAGTTTTCATCTTGTCATTGATTATGTCAAGTGCTATGGTGTCAGTGTCCTCACCCTCGCTTTTTACGATGGCTTCGCTCTGAGTCTTCTCTCGCTAGTGGCGGCGTAGTTTTCATCTTGTCATTGATTATGTCAAGTGCTATGGTGTCAGTGTCCTCATCCTCGCTTCTTTACGATGGCTTCGCTGTATGTCTTATCTCGCTAGTGGCGGTGTAGTTTTCATCTTGTCATTCATTATGTCAAGCGCTATGGTGTCAGTGTCCTCACCCTCGCTTCTTTACGATGGCTTCGCTCTGTGTCTTCTCTCGCTAGTGGCGGTGTAGTTTTCATCTTGTCATTGATTATGTCAAGTGCTATGGTGTCAGTGTCCTCACCCTCGCTTCTTTACGATGGTTTCGCTCTGTGTCTTCTCTCGCTAGTGGCGGCGTAGTTTTCATCTTGTCATTGATTATGTCAAGTGCTATGGTGTCAGTGTCCTCACCCTCGTTTCTTTACGATGGCTTCGCTCTGTGTCTTCTCTCGCTAGTGGCGGCGTAGTTTTCATCTTGTCATTGATTATGTCAAGCGCCATGGTGTCAGTGTCTTCACCCTCGCTTCTTTACGATGGCTTCGCTTTGTGTCTTCTCTCGCTAGTGGCGGCGTAGTTTTCATCTTGTCTTTGATTATGTCAAGCGCTAGGGTGTCAGTGTCCTCACCCTCGCTTCTTTACGATGGCTTCGCTCTGTTTCTTCTCTCACTAGTGGCGGCGTAGTTTTCATCTTGTCATTGATTATGTCAAGCGTTATGGTGTCAGTGTCCTCACCCTCGCTTCTTTACGATGGTTTCGCTCGGTGTCTTCTCTCGCTAGTGGCGGCGTAGTTTTCATCTTGTCATTGATTATGTCAAGTGCTATGGTGTCAGTGTCCTCACCCTCGCTTCTTTACGATGGTTTCGCTCTGTGTCTTCTCTCGCTAGTGGCGGCGTAGTTTTCATCTTGTCATTCATTATGTCAAGTGCTATGGTGTCAGTGTCCTCACCCTCGCTTCTTTACGATTGCCTCGCTCTATGTCTTCTCTCGCTAGTGGCGGTGTAGTTTTCATCTTGTCATTGATTATGTCAAGTGCTATGGTGTCAGTGTCCTCACCCTCGTTTCTTTACGATGGCCTCGCTCTATGTCTTCTCTCGCTAGTGGCGGCGTAGTTTTCATCTTGTCATTGATTATGTCAAGTGCTATGGTTTCAGTGTCCTCACCCTCGTTTCTTTACGATGGCTTCGCTCTATGTCTTCTCTCGCTAGTGGCGGTGTAGTTTTCATCTTGTCATTCATTATGTCAAGCGCTATGGTGTCAGTGTCCTCAACCTCGCTTCTTTACGATGGCTTCGCTCTATGTCTTCTCTCGCTAGTGGCGGTGTAGTTTTCGTCTTGTCATTGATTATGTCAAGCGCTATGTTGTCAGTGTCCTCACCCTCGCTTCTTTACGATGGCTTCGCTCTGTGTCTTCTCTCGCTAGTGGCGTCGTAGTTTTCATCTTGTCATTGATTATGTCAAGCGCTATGGTGTCAGTGTCCTCACCCTCGCTTCTTTACGATGGCTTCGCTCTGTGTCTTCTCTCGCTAGTGGCGGTGTAGTTTTCGTCTTGTCATTGATTATGTCAAGCGCTATGGTGTCAGTGTCCTCACCCTCGCTTCTTTACGATGGCTTCGCTCTATGTCTTCTATCGCTAATGGCGGCGTAGTTTTCATCTTGTCATTGATTATGTCAAGCGCTATGGTGTCAATGTCCTCACCCTCGCTTCTTTACGATGGCTTCGCTCTATGACTTCTCTCGCTAGTGGCGGTGTAGTTTTCATCTTGTCATTGATTATGTCAAGCGCTATGGTGTCAGTGTCCTCACCCTCGCTTCTTTACGATGGCTTCGCTCTGTGTCTTCTCTCGCTAGTGGCGGCGTAGTTTTCAGCTTGTCATTTATTATGTCAAGCGCTATGGTGTCAGTGTCCTCACCCTCGCTTCTTTACGATGGCTTCGCTCTGTGTCTTCTCTCGCTAGTCGCGGCGTAGTTTTCATCTTGTCATTGATTATGTCAAGCGCTATGGTGTCAGTGTCCTCACCTTCGCTTCTTTATGATGGCTTCGCTCTATGTCTTCCTCGCTAGTGGCGGCGTAGTTTTCATCTTTTCATTAATTATGTCAAGCGCTGTGGTGTCAGTGTCTTCACCCTCGCTTCTTTACGTTGGCTTCGCTCTGTGTCTTCTCTCGCTAGTGGCGGCGTAGTTTTCATCTTGTCATTGATTATGCCAAGCGCTATGGTGTCAGTGTCCTCACCCTCGCTTCTTTATGATGGCTTCGCTCTATGTCTTGTCTCGCTAGTGGCGGTGTAGTTTTCATCTTGTCATTGATTATGTCAAGCGCTATGGTGTCAGTGTCCTCACCCTCGTTTTTTACGATGGCTTCGCTCTGAGTCTTCTCTCGCTAGTGGCGGCGTAGTTTTCATCTTGTCATTGATTATGTCAAGTGCTATGATGTCAGTGTCCTCACCCTCGCTTCTTTACGATGTCTTCGCTGTATGTCTTATCTCGCTAGTGGCGGTGTAATTTTCATCTTGTCATTCATTGTGTCAAGCGCTATGGTGTCAGTGTCCTCACCCTCGCTTCTTTACGATGGCTTCGCTCTGTGTCTTCTCTCGCTAGTGGCGGTGTAGTTTTCATCTTGTCATTGATTATGTCAAGTGCTATGGTGTCAGTGTCCTCACCCTCGCTTCTTTACGATGGTTTCGCTCTGTGTCTTCTCTCCCTAGTGGCGGCGTAGTTTTCATCTTGTCATTGATTATGTCAAGTGCTATGGTGTCAGTGTCTTCACCCTCGCTTCTTTACGATGGCTTCGGTTTGTGTCTTCTCTCGCTAGTGGCGGCGTAGTTTTCATCTTGTCTTTGATTATGTCAAGCGCCGTGGTGTCAGTGTCCTCACCCTCGCTTCTTTACGATGGCTTCGCTCTGTGTCTTCTCTCACTAGTGGCGGCGTAGTTTTCATCTTGTCATTGATTATGTCAAGCGTTATGGTGTCAGTGTCCTCACCCTCGCTTCTTTACCATGGTTTCGCTCGGTGTCTTCTCTCGCTAGTGGCGGCGTAGTTTTCATCTTGTCATTGATTATGTCAAGTGCTATGGTGTCAGTGTCCTCACCCTCGCTTCTTTACGATGGCCTCGCTCTGTGTCTTCTCTCACTAGTGGCGGCGTAGTTTTCATCTTGTCATTGATTATGTCAAGTGCTATGGTGTCAGTGTCCTCACCCTCGCTTCTTTACGATGGCCTCGCTCTATGTCTTCTCTCGCTAGTGGCGGCGTAGTTTTCATCTTGTCATTGATTATGTCAAGTGCTATGGTGTCAGTGTCCTCACCCTCGTTTCTTTACGATGGCTTCGCTCTATGTCTTCTCTCGCTAGTGGCGGTGTAGTTTTCATCTTGTCATTGATTATGTCAAGCGTTATGGTGTCAGTGTCCTCACCCTCGCTTCTTTACGATGGTTTCGCTCTGTGTCTTCTCTCGCTAGTGGCGGTGTAGTTTTCATCTTGTCATTGATTATGTCAAGCGCTATGGTGTCAGTGTCCTCACCCTCGCTTCTTTACGATGGTTTCGCTCGGTGTCTTCTCTCGCTAGTGGCGGCGTAGTTTTCATCTTGTCATTGATTATGTCAAGTGCTATGGTGTCACTGTCCTCACCCTCGCTTCTTTACGATGGCCTCGCTCTGTGTCTTCTCTCACTAGTGGCGGCGTAGTTTTCATCTTGTCATTGATTATGTCAAGTGATATGGTGTCAGTGTCCTCACCCTCGCTTCTTTGCGATGGCTTCGCTCTATGTCTTCTCTCGCTAGTGGCGGCGTAGTTTTCATCTTGTCATTGATTATGTCAAGCGCTATGGTGTCAATGTCCTCACCCTCCCTTCTTTACGAAGGCCTCGCTCTGTGTCTTCTCTCGCTAGTGGCGGCGTAGTTTTCATCTTGTCATTGATTATGTCAAGCGCTATGGTGTCAGTGTCCTCACCCTCGCTTCTTTACGATGGCTTCGCTCTATGTCTTCTCTAGCCAGTGGCGGTGTAGTTTTCATCTTGACGTTGATTATGTCAAGTGCTATGGTGTCAGTGTCCTCACCCTCGCTTCTTTAAGATGGCTTCGCTCTATGTCTTCTTTCGCTAGTGGCGGTGTAGTTTTCATCTTGTCATTGATTATGTCAAGCGCTATGGTGTCAGTGTCCTCACCCTCGCTCCTTTACGATGGCTTCGCTCTGTGTCTTCTCTCGCTAGTGGCGGCGTAGTTTTCATCTTGTCATTGATTATGTCAAGTGCTATGGTGTCAGTGTCCTCACCCTCACTTTTTACGATGGCTTCGCTCTGAGTCTTCTCTCGCTAGTGGCGGCGTAGTTTTCATCTTGTCATTGATTATGTCAAGTGCTATGGTGTCAGTGTCCTCATCCTCGCTTCTTTACGATGGCTTCGCTGTATGTCTTATCTCGCTAGTGGCGGTGTAGTTTTCATCTTGTCATTCATTATGTCAAGCGCTATGGTGTCAGTGTCCTCACCCTCGCTTCTTTACGATGGCTTCGCTCTGTGTCTTCTCTCGCTAGTGGCGGTGTAGTTTTCATCTTGTCATTGATTATGTCAAGTGCTATGGTGTCAGTGTCCTCACCCTCGCTTCTTTACGATGGTTTCGCTCTGTGTCTTCTCTCCCTAGTGGCGGCGTAGTTTTCATCTTGTCATTGATTATGTCAAGTGCTATGGTGTCAGTGTCCTCACCCTCGCTTCTTTACGATGGTTTCGCTCTGTGTCTTCTCTGGCTAGTGGCGGCGTAGTTTTCATCTTGTCATTGATTATGTCAAGTGCTATGGTGTCAGTGTCCTCACCCTCGTTTCTTTACGATGGCTTCGCTCTGTGTCTTCTCTCGCTAGTGGCGGCGTAGTTTTCATCTTGTCATTGATTATATCAAGCGCCATGGTGTCAGTGTCTTCACCCTCGCTTCTTTACGATGGCTTCGCTTTGTGTCTTCTCTCGCTAGTGGCGGCGTAGTTTTCATCTTGTCTTTGATTATGTCAAGCGCTAGGGTGTCAGTGTCCTCACCCTCGCTTCTTTACGATGGCTTCGCTCTGTGTCTTCTCTCACTAGTGGCGGCGTAGTTTTCATCTTGTCATTGATTATGTCAAGCGTTATGGTGTCAGTGTCCTCACCCTCGCTTCTTTACGATGGTTTCTCTCGGTGTCTTCTCTCGCTAGTGGCGGCGTAGTTTTCATCTTGTCATTGATTATGTCAAGTGCTATGGTGTCAGTGTCCTCACCCTCGCTTCTTTACGATGGTTTCGCTCTGTGTCTTCTCTCGCTAGTGGCGGCGTAGTTTTCATCTTGTCATTCATTATGTCAAGTGCTATGGTGTCAGTGTCCTCACCCTCGCTTCTTTACGATTGCCTCGCTCTATGTCTTCTCTCGCTAGTGGCGGTGTAGTTTTCATCTTGTCATTGATTATGTCAAGTGCTATGGTGTCAGTGTCCTCACCCTCGTTTCTTTACGATGGCCTCGCTCTATGTCTTCTCTCGCTAGTGGCGGCGTAGTTTTCATCTTGTCATTGATTATGTCAAGTGCTATGGTTTCAGTGTCCTCACCCTCGTTTCTTTACGATGGCTTCGCTCTATGTCTTCTCTCGCTAGTGGCGGTGTAGTTTTCATCTTGTCATTCATTATGTCAAGCGCTATGGTGTCAGTGTCCTCAACCTCGCTTCTTTACGATGGCTTCGCTCTGTGTCTTCTCTCGCTAGTGGCGGCGTAGTTTTCATCTTGTCATTGATTATGTCAAGCGCTATGGTGTCAGTGTCCTCACCCTCGCTTCTTTACGATGGCTTCGCTCTATGTCTTCTCTAGCCAGTGGCGGTGTAGTTTTCATCTTGACATTGATTATGTCAAGTGCTATGGTGTCAGTGTCCTCACCCTCGCTTCTTTAAGATGGCTTCGCTCTATGTCTTCTTTCGCTAGTGGCGGTGTAGTTTTCATCTTGTCATTGATTATGTCAAGCGCTATGGTGTCAGTGTCCTCACCCTCGCTCCTTTACGATGGCTTCGCTCTGTGTCTTCTCTCGCTAGTGGCGGCGTAGTTTTCATCTTGTCATTGATTATGTCAAGTGCTATGGTGTCAGTGTCCTCACCCTCGCTTTTTACGATGGCTTCGCTCTGAGTCTTCTCTCGCTAGTGGCGGCGTAGTTTTCATCTTGTCATTGATTATGTCAAGTGCTATGGTGTCAGTGTCCTCATCCTCGCTTCTTTACGATGGCTTCGCTGCATGTCTTATCTCGCTAGTGGCGGTGTAGTTTTCATCATGTCATTCATTATGTCAAGCGCTATGGTGTCAGTGTCCTCACCCTCGCTTCTTTACGATGGCTTCGCTCTGTGTCTTCTCTCGCTAGTGGCGGTGTAGTTTTCATCTTGTCATTGATTATGTCAAGTGCTATGGTGTCAGTGTCCTCACCCTCGCTTCTTTACGATGGTTTCGCTCTGTGTCTTCTCTCGCTAGTGGCGGCGTAGTTTTCATCTTGTCATTGATTATGTCAAGTGCTATGGTGTCAGTGTCCTCACCCTCGTTTCTTTACGATGGCTTCGCTCTGTGTCTTCTCTCGCTAGTGGGGGCGTAGTTTTCATCTTGTCATTGATTATGTCAAGCGCCATGGTGTCAGTGTCTTCACCCTCGCTTCTTTACGATGGCTTCGCTTTGTGTCTTCTCTCGCTAGTGGCGGCGTAGTTTTCATCTTGTCTTTGATTATGTCAAGCGCTAGGGTGTCAGTGTCCTCACCCTCGCTTCTTTACGATGGCTTCGCTCTGTGTCTTCTCTCACTAGTGGCGGCGTAGTTTTCATCTTGTCATTGATTATGTCAAGCGTTATGGTGTCAGTGTCCTCACCCTCGCTTCTTTACGATGGTTTCGCTCGGTGTCTTCTCTCGCTAGTGGCGGCGTAGTTTTCATCTTGTCATTGATTATGTCAAGTGCTATGGTGTCAGTGTCCTCACCCTCGCTTCTTTACGATGGTTTCGCTCTGTGTCTTCTCTCGCTAGTGGCGGCGTAGTTTTCAACTTGTCATTCATTATGTCAAGTGCTATGGTGTCAGTGTCCTCACCCTCGCTTCTTTACGATTGCCTCGCTCTATGTCTTCTCTCGCTAGTGGCGGTGTAGTTTTCATCTTGTCATTGATTATGTCAAGTGCTATGGTGTCAGTGTCCTCACCCTCGTTTCTTTACGATGGCCTCGCTCTATGTCTTCTCTCGCTAGTGGCGGCGTAGTTTTCATCTTGTCATTGATTATGTCAAGTGCTATGGTTTCAGTGTCCTCACCCTCGTTTCTTTACGATGGCTTCGCTCTATGTCTTCTCTCGCTAGTGGCGGTGTAGTTTTCATCTTGTCATTCATTATGTCAAGCGCTATGGTGTCAGTGTCCTCAACCTCGCTTCTTTACGATGGCTTCGCTCTGTGTCTTCTCTCGCTAGTGGCGGCGAATTTTTAATCTTGTCATTGATTATGTCAAGCGCTATGGTGTCAGTGTCCTCACCCTCGCTTCTTTACGATGGCTTCGCTCTATGTCTTCTTTCGATAGTGGCGGCGTAGTTTTCATCTTGTCATTGATTATGTCAAGCGCTATGGTGTCAATGTCCTCACACTCGCTTCTTTACGATGGCTTCGCTCTATGTCTTCTCTCGCTAGTGGCGGTGTAGTTTTCGTCTTGTCATTGATTATGTCAAGCGCTATGGTGTCAGTGTCCTCACCCTCGCTTCTTTACGATGGCCTCGCTCTGTGTCTTCTCTCGCTAGTGGCGGCGTAGTTTTCATATTGTCATTGATTACGTGAAGTGCTATGGTGTCAGTGTCCTCAACCTCGCTTCTTTACGATGGCTTCGCTCTATGTCTTCTCTCGCCAGTGGCGGTGTAGTTTTTATCTTGTCATTGATTATGTCAAGCGCTATGGTGTCAGTATCCTCACCTTCGCTTCTTTACGATGGCTTCGCTCTATGTCTTCTCTCGCTAGTGGCGGCGTAGTTTTCATCTTGTCATTGATTATGTCAAGCGTTATGGTGTCAGTGTCCTCACCCTCGCTTCTTTACGATGGCTTCGGTTTGTGTCTTCTCTCGCTAGTGGCGGCGTAATTTTCATCTTGTCATTGATTATGTCAAGTGCTATGGTGTCAGTGTCCTCACCCTCGCTTCTTTACGATGGCTTCGCTCTGTGTTTTCTCTCGCTAGTGGCGGCGTAGTTTTCTTCTTGTCATTGATTATGACAAGTGCTATGGTGTCAGTGTCCTCACCCTCGCTTCTTTACGATGGCTTCGCTCTATGTCTTCTCTCGCTAGTGGCGGTGTAGTTTTCGTCTTGTCATTGATTATGTCAAGTGCTATGGTGTCAGTGTCCTCACCCTCGCTTCTTTACGATGGCTTCGCTCTGTGTTTTCTCTCGCTAGTGGCGGCGTAGTTTTCTTCTTGTCATTGATTATGACAAGTGCTATGGTGTCAGTGTCCTCACCCTCGCTTCTTTACGATGGCTTCGCTCTATGTCTTCTCTCGCTAGTGGCGGCGTAGTTTTCATCTTGTCATTGATTATGTCAAGCGCCATGGTGTCAGTGTCTTCACCCTCGCTTCTTTACGATGGCTTCGCTTTGTGTCTTCTCTCGCTAGTGGCGGCGTAGTTTTCATCTTGTCTTTGATTATGTCAAGCGCTAGGGTGTCAGTGTCCTCACCCTCGCTTCTTTACGATGGCTTCGCTCTGTGTCTTCTCTCACTAGTGGCGGCGTAGTTTTCATCTTGTCATTGATTATGTCAAGCGTTATGGTGTCAGTGTCCTCACCCTCGCTTCTTTACGATTGCCTCGCTCTATGTCTTCTCTCGCTAGTGGCGGTGTAGTTTTCATCTTGTCATTGATTATGTCAAGTGCTATGGTGTCAGTGTCCTCACCCTCGTTTCTTTACGATGGCCTCGCTCTATGTCTTCTCTCGCTAGTGGCGGCGTAGTTTTCATCTTGTCATTGATTATGTCAAGTGCTATGGTTTCAGTGTCCTCACCCTCGTTTCTTTACGATGGCTTCGCTCTATGTCTTCTCTCGCTAGTGGCGGTGTAGTTTTCATCTTGTCATTCATTATGTCAAGCGCTATGGTGTCAGTGTCCTCAACCTCGCTTCTTTACGATGGCTTCGCTCTGTGTCTTCTCTCGCTAGTGGCGGCGTAGTTTTCATCTTGTCATTGATTATGTCAAGCGCTATGGTGTCAGTGTCCTCACCCTCGCTTCTTTACGATGGCTTCGCTCTATGTCTTCTCTAGCCAGTGGCGGTGTAGTTTTCATCTTGACATTGATTATGTCAAGTGCTATGGTGTCAGTGTCCTCACCCTCGCTTCTTTAAGATGGCTTCGCTCTATGTCTTCTTTCGCTAGTGGCGGTGTAGTTTTCATCTTGTCATTGATTATGTCAAGCGCTATGGTGTCAGTGTCCTCACCCTCGCTCCTTTACGATGGCTTCGCTCTGTGTCTTCTCTCGCTAGTGGCGGCGTAGTTTTCATCTTGTCATTGATTATGTCAAGTGCTATGGTGTCAGTGTCCTCACCCTCGCTTTTTACGATGGCTTCGCTCTGAGTCTTCTCTCGCTAGTGGCGGCGTAGTTTTCATCTTGTCATTGATTATGTCAAGTGCTATGGTGTCAGTGTCCTCATCCTCGCTTCTTTACGATGGCTTCGCTGTATGTCTTATCTCGCTAGTGGCGGTGTAGTTTTCATCTTGTCATTCATTATGTCAAGCGCTATGGTGTCAGTGTCCTCACCCTCGCTTCTTTACGATGGCTTCGCTCTGTGTCTTCTCTCGCTAGTGGCGGTGTAGTTTTCATCTTGTCATTGATTATGTCAAGTGCTATGGTGTCAGTGTCCTCACCCTCGCTTCTTTACGATGGTTTCGCTCTGTGTCTTCTCTCGCTAGTGGCGGCGTAGTTTTCATCTTGTCATTGATTATGTCAAGTGCTATGGTGTCAGTGTCCTCACCCTCGTTTCTTTACGATGGCTTCGCTCTGTGTCTTCTCTCGCTAGTGGCGGCGTAGTTTTCATCTTGTCTTTGATTATGTCAAGCGCTAGGGTGTCAGTGTCCTCACCCTCGCTTCTTTACGATGGCTTCGCTCTGTGTCTTCTCTCACTAGTGGCGGCGTAGTTTTCATCTTGTCATTGATTATGTCAAGCGTTATGGTGTCAGTGTCCTCACCCTCGCTTCTTTACGATGGTTTCGCTCGGTGTCTTCTCTCGCTAGTGGCGGCGTAGTTTTCATCTTGTCATTGATTATGTCAAGTGCTATGGTGTCAGTGTCCTCACCCTCGCTTCTTTACGATGGTTTCGCTCTGTGTCTTCTCTCGCTAGTGGCGGCGTAGTTTTCATCTTGTCATTCATTATGTCAAGTGCTATGGTGTCAGTGTCCTCACCCTCGCTTCTTTACGATTGCCTCGCTCTATGTCTTCTCTCGCTAGTGGCGGTGTAGTTTTCATCTTGTCATTGATTATGTCAAGTGCTATGGTGTCAGTGTCCTCACCCTCGTTTCTTTACGATGGCCTCGCTCTATGTCTTCTCTCGCTAGTGGCGGCGTAGTTTTCATCTTGTCATTGATTATGTCAAGTGCTATGGTTTCAGTGTCCTCACCCTCGTTTCTTTACGATGGCTTCGCTCTATGTCTTCTCTCGCTAGTGGCGGTGTAGTTTTCATCTTGTCATTCATTATGTCAAGCGCTATGGTGTCAGTGTCCTCAACCTCGCTTCTTTACGATGGCTTCGCTCTATGTCTTCTCTCGCTAGTGGCGGTGTAGTTTTCGTCTTGTCATTGATTATGTCAAGCGCTATGTTGTCAGTGTCCTCACCCTCGCTTCTTTACGATGGCTTCGCTCTGTGTCTTCTCTCGCTAGTGGCGGCGTAGTTTTCATCTTGTCATTGATTATGTCAAGCGCTATGGTGTCAGTGTCCTCACCCTCGCTTCTTTACGATGGCTTCGCTCTGTGTCTTCTCTCGCTAGTGGCGGTGTAGTTTTCGTCTTGTCATTGATTATGTCAAGCGCTATGGTGTCAGTGTCCTCACCCTCGCTTATTTACGATGGCTTCGCTCTATTTCTTCTATCGCTAATGGCGGCGTAGTTTTCATCTTGTCATTGATTATGTCAAGCGCTATGGTGTCAATGTCCTCACCCTCGCTTCTTTACGATGGCTTCGCTCTATGTCTTCTCTCGCTAGTGGCGGTGTAGTTTTCATCTTGTCATTGATTATGTCAAGCGCTATGGTGTCAGTGTCCTCACCCTCGCTTCTTTACGATGGCTTCGCTCTGTGTCTTCTCTCGCTAGTGGCGGCGTAGTTTTCAGCTTGTCATTTATTATGTCAAGCGCTATGGTGTCAGTGTCCTCACCCTCGCTTCTTTACGATGGCTTCGCTCTGTGTCTTCTCTCGCTAGTCGCGGCGTAGTTTTCATCTTGTCATTGATTATGTCAAGCGCTATGGTGTCAGTGTCCTCACCTTCGCTTCTTTATGATGGCTTCGCTCTATGTCTTCCTCGCTAGTGGCGGCGTAGTTTTCATCTTTTCATTAATTATGTCAAGCGCTGTGGTGTCAGTGTCTTCACCCTCGCTTCTTTACGTTGGCTTCGCTCTGTGTCTTCTCTCGCTAGTGGCGGCGTAGTTTTCATCTTGTCATTGATTATGCCAAGCGCTATGGTGTCAGTGTCCTCACCCTCGCTTCTTTATGATGGCTTCGCTCTATGTCTTGTCTCGCTAGTGGCGGTGTAGTTTTCATCTTGTCATTGATTATGTCAAGCGCTATGGTGTCAGTGTCCTCACCCTCGGTTCTTTACAATGGCTTCGCTCTGTGTCTTCTCTCGCTAGTGGCGGCGTAATTTTCATCTTGTCATTGATTATGTCAAGTGCTATGGTGTCAGTGTCCTCACCCTCGCTTCTTTACGATGGGTTCACTCTATGTCTTCTCTCGCCAGTGGCGGTGTAGTTTTTATCTTGTCATTGATTATGTCAAGCGCTATGGTGTCAGTGTCCTCACCCTCGCTTGTTTACGAATGCTTCGCTCTGTGTCTTCTCTCGCTAGTGGCGGTGTAGTTTTCATCTTGTCATTGATTATGTCAAGCGCTATGGTGTCAGTTTCCTCACCCTCGCTTCTTTACGATGGCTTCGCTGTGTGTCTTCTCTCGTTAGTTGCGGCGTAGTTTTCATCTTGTCATTGATTATGTCAAGTGCTATGGTGTCAGTGTCCTCACCCTCGCTTCTTTACGATGGCTTCGCTCTGTGTCTTCTCTCGCTAGTGGCGGCGTAGTTTTCGTCTTGTCATTGATTATGTCAAGTGCTATGGTGTCAGTGTCCTCACCCTCGCTTCTTTACGATGGGTTCGCTCTATGTCTTCTATCGCTAGTGGCGGCGTAGTTTTCATCTTGTCATTGATTATGTCAAGCGCTATGGTGTCAGTGTCCTCACCATCGCTTCTTTGCGATGGCTTCGCTCTGTGTCTTCTCTCGCTAGTGGCGGCGTAGTTTTCATCTTGTCATTGATTATGTCAAGCGCTATGGTGTCAGTGTCCTCACCCTCGCTTCTTTACGATGGCTTCGCTCTATGTCTTCTCTCGCCAGTGGCGGCGTAGTTTTTATCTTGTCATTGATTATGTCAAGCGCTATGGTGTCAATGTCCTCACCCTCGCTTCTTTACGATGGCTTCGCTCTGTGTCTTCTCTCGCTAGTGGCGGTGTAATTTTCGTCTTGTCATTGATTATGTCAAGCGCTATGGTGTCAGTGTCCTCACCCTCGCTTCTTTACGATGGCTTCGCTCTATGTCTTCTATCGCTAGTGGCGGCGTAGTTTTCATCTTGTCATTGATTATGTCAAGCGCTATGGTGTCAATGTCCTCACCCTCGCTTCTTTACGATGGCTTCGCTCTATGTCTTCTCTCGCTAGTGGCGGTGTAGTTTTCATCTTGTCCTTGATTATGTCAAGCGCTATGGTGTCAGTGTCCTCACCCTCGCTTCTTTACGATGGCTTCGCTCTGTGTCTTCTCTCGCTAGTGGCGGTGTAGTTTTCATCTTGTCATTGATTATGTGAAGCGCTATGGTGTCAGTTTCCTCACCCTCGCTTCTTTACGATGGCTTCGCTCTATGTCTCCTCTCGCTAGCGGCGGTGTAGTTTTCATCTTGTCATTGATTTTATAAAGTGCTATGGTGTCAGTGTCCTCACCCTCGCTTCTTTACGATGGCTTCGCTCTATGTCTCCTCTCGCTAGTGGCGGTGTAGTTTTCATCTTTTCATTGATTATGTCAAGCGCTATGGTGTCAGTGTCCTCACCCTCGCTTCTTTACGATGGCTTCGCTCTATGTCTTCTATCGCTAGTGGCGGCGTAGTTTTCATCTTGTCATTGATTATGTCAAGCGCTATGGTGTCAGTGTCCTCACCCTCGCGTCTTTACGATGGCTTCGCTCTATGTTTTCTATCGCTAGTGGCGGCGTAGTTTTCATCTTGTCATTGATTATGTCAAGCACTATGGTGTCAGTGTCTTCACCCTCGCTTCTTTCCGCGATGCCGTGAAAAGTGAAGTTTGGGCAACGAATGTATTGTTCAAGTTTGTGAGCTGATTCTTCGAGTGCGTTGACTTTTTCTTCATGTTGGGCTGTTCTTGAGTCTTTAGCCTGTAGTTGTTTAGTTAATTGTTCTATGCGAGTGTTCATTTTCTTAGTTTTGCCACTTATCTATCATCATAGCTCCACCAGTCTTAATGCAATGGCATCAGAATAGTCCGAGCTGCTCTTACGTGGCTATGTCATGTTCGGTGGCAGTTGTTATGTAATCAGTAAACGGTGCACACCCGGGCGTATCGCGTTATTGTGTAAGGTTAGTCGGCCGACCACTCCAGGTCTAGAGTGACGTAGTTGTTGTTATAGTCACAGGAGTGGGCGATAATTCAAAATGTGTGCTTGTTATGCATCAAAATGTCATTCATTTTCTTTCTCGACTCACCTAAACCATTCCCATGGCTGGTATGCGAATTTTTTTTCAAAACAGGTTTGCCATTACAGCAATTTCAACCAATCAGATTGCTCGTGACGTCATACGCGCATTTAGGTTCATGGGTTCGAATCCCCTTCGGATAGATTTTTTTCTTTTTTTTTCTTAACAATTAAATTATAAAATATTTTCTTACAATATATGTCACTCACAATTTAAAAAAATGTCATTGACTACGGTTCTTGGCCTAATTAGTAATTTTCTATCACAATTACAGTAGAATTAATATATAAATTAATTACATAATAATTATAGTAGAACATCTATATTAAGGACACCTTTGGGACAGAAAATGATGTACTTAATTGAAAGGTGTTATGATTACAGAGGTAAAATTGATACCAATTTTGGACTGAAGTTTGGTGTCCTCAATTGGAGGTGCCCTCCTGGCAGCACGGGTATCCACTATTAGAGACGCAGGAACTGCCTCCTTACTGGTGTTACTCTAGTTTTTCAAAAATTCACGCATTCATAGCCAATGATTAAAAGAATACCTTTTTAATCAGTTTAACCATTTATTCAATTCAAACATGCAATTTACAAGAACAAAGAATAATACAAGTATAAAATCAAATGGTTCAAGGACATTGTACTCACTTTGAGTTTTAAGACTAGTCTTGTGATTTGCAGAGTACGACCATTTCACCTTGAAACCAATTAAACAATGAGAATTTACCGTAGACCAATAACTCGTCAATTTGATATTTATATACTTTATCTATTTATCTTTACTCTATCTACCGTCCAAAAATGTTTCCCTGAACAATAGATGGACAATAGAACTACAGTGGACTTTTTTGGACCACCATGTAGATGCAAATATAAAAATTCAGGTAGGTTCTGTAAGGCAAGTTATAAAAAAGTTAAACATGATTCTGAGGTGAGCTGCTGTAGAAACTAGACTTTCGACCTGCTTTTACACAACAAAGAACACTTACATGAACAAGTGTATCAACAGTAACAATATTTGTCATCTAAATTGATTACACAATATCCGCTAATGTAATAACATGCAGATTCATTGAAAGAGCCAACTGCTAACTGTTGCTATGAATTGCAAATAATTGAAATGAAATGGTAATTACCATTTCGATGGCTTGTTTGTTCCAATATTCTATCTTTTTTTGCTACACACTGACTGAGAGAATGTCAAGCTCGCCTTGGTCTTTTATTGGCAGTAGTCAGAGGGCACTTTTTAACCTCGCATACATCATGAACCTGCCGACCAGTTTGTAGGCATCTACGCCCCCCAACCGCAGTGGTACGGCGGCTGATTGCCACAGGTTGTACTTTGATTTGAGTCCCTTTCCTCCTCAATAGTTTGCTCTTCTTGGCCTCTGATAACGATATGGCCACGCCGGTGTATTTCCCAAATGTTTTCAAGGCACTGACAACAGCCTACTCAGTTTCCAATAACTGAAAGTGTTTCAGAAACTCGGCTGGGTTTTTCTTTAGCATTTCAGTAAGAAACTTAGTTGTTTGCTGCAACCCTCCAACTAGAGTTTCTACATTATCAGCCATCAGAGTATCAGAAGATTGAGGTTGACATGGTTGAGCCATAGTCCTACTGGCAGCCCTACTACTCCTGGCATCAAACTCGTTGTGTAACATCCTTTGGGAATTCAACGACTCAGGAGGACTACACCGTGTGACATTGTGCACAGGCCCAGAATTCAACGACTCAGGAGGACTACACCGTGTGACATTGTGCACAGGCCCAGAATCAGTTTTCTGCATTGCGTCATCACATCCCACACAATCCTCCTGTTCCATGTCTTCCTGTGGTTGTACCTGATTGTCAACACTAGCATTAGCAAATGCATTAGGCAAGGGCATGAACCAACCAGGACGACAGTTGTGTTTACCTGTAGCCAGGTACAACAATTCTTCACGTGATTTCTCATTTTGAATTGGAACAAAATTCAAGGATGTGATGTTGTAATGCCGCACTACAGCATACTGATGTTTGCAGGGTGCATCACTTTGCCCTGCAAAACAAGAACATGTAGCTAGTGACATGTCCACCTGATAGAGCAGTACATTTTGAAGGTAAACAGGAAGTTTGTTATGTACGAATTTATAATATAGTTTTAGTTCTTGTGATTTCAATATGTGTTCTGTGTTAAATAATTTAAGACTTTTAAACAGTGGTTCAGTGTGAGCATTATATTTGCTTACATTAATAATTCGGACAAGTTTCTTTTGAAGTTTCTTAATTTTTTCACATTTGTAACCCCAAGCGGTTACGCCATAGTTTAAGTGTGGCAATATCAGTGTATTGTTCAATATAATCTTTATGTTAAGAGGTAATAAATGTTTTAGTCTATTCAATACACCTAACGTTCTTGAAACCTTATTTGAAATTTTTTTAATGTCATTTTTCCAGTTAAATTGTTCATTAAAAGTTATTCCATGAAAATTAATTCTGCCACTCTATTAATATTAGTGTTATCTGTGATTAATAATGGAGAAGTCAAATTTTTTCTTCTGGCTGTTTTGAAAAGCATGTACTTAGTTTTGCTTAAGTTTAGAGACAATTTGTTAAATTTTAGCCATCCACTAATTGTTTCTAGTTCTCTATTTATAGCAACGTCTACGTTTCCATTTTCTTCATATGAGTCAAGCGTACCGGCCAGGGTGGTATCATCAGCATACATTATAAAGTTAAACTTTTGGCTGGCTTTGGCAAAATCATTAATGTATACAATAAACAACAGTGGGCCTAAAATCGAGCCTTGGGGTACGCCATTTGAAATTTTATGCATTTCTGATTTTACATCCTCTATTTCAACACACTGTTTTGTATCTGTTAAATAAGTTCTAATTAAACTTAAAACTCCTGTTACGCCATAATATTATAATTTGTTTAGTAATATCTTATGATCCAGGGTATTAAAAGCTAAATTGGATTATTACACAAATGATCGCAAATAATTCTGATAGTCCACATCAGCTACGGGACTGCATCAGTCTAATTCTGCACAGACGGCCTGCCCCATCTCTACCCACTCATGTATCAATACTATCTCTACGTGACTCGTTCTCTAGTCATTTCGAGGCCAAAATCAGACTTATCCGCTTTGCATTCCTAGGTCATAGTTTAAGTACTAGTACTATGCACATGGAATATCCACAAATAACTGGTCTACTTGCATCGTTTAAACGTGCAACAGTTGATGAAGTGAGGAAATAATAATATCCTCTCCAAATACGTCATGTCTTGTTCCATTTCCGACCATTCTGCTAAAAGCATATATCGATGAATTACCCAGACCAACAACAAATATAATAATTATAATAATTAATTTCTTAATAAGCGTCCATCCAAAAAATTGTTCTGGGCGCTTTACAATAGTTATTTGCAAATAAATTAATATAATAAATGCATCAGGAACTCTGGTGACTTCAGATAAACCTATGTAGTAGACGATTCATTGCCAAGTAGAATTTTGTTAATATACAAGGAATCTGTGGCGTTGTGGCGTAACAACTTAAGTACTCTTTACATCATCCAATAATCTTTCTCACGCTTGTTTTCCAGAACTCCCCAAAACACACGTGCACTCGTAAAATATACAGATCAGAATTTTTTATAAATAAAAGCCGACTGCCAACAAATTGTAAAGAATATAACATATCTCCAGACATAAAAGTACTAACTTGGTAGATAAATAAATATTAGTATAATAATAGTAACATTACATGAATGCAGCATCATAACCATCTAACCTAAAACACCTAACAGAATGAAAGATAAAACAGTTTATAGTTGTAGTTAAATTAGTAAAATAAGCATGACGACACAAGAACGGAACTGGCAGAAGACATAGATATGAAACAAGGAATACCTCTCCGTTCAAATGTCTTGCAGCCTGCTGGTAAAATTGTTTTTAAACCTCGTTGTTCTAGTATTAAAACTCCTGTGTTAATACGCCTATCTTTTTAATACGGCATATCCTCCCTAAATTACTAGCAATTTCACCCAACAGCTATTGTTAGCAGCATACTTGACTACTGTAATTCGCTCCTTTATATTATCGCTAATAAGGACATTGTAATAATTCAACGTGTCCACAATTGTTTTGCAAGGATAGTTACACAATCTCCTCGTTTTTCTTGCTCAGTGCCACTTCTAAGATCACTGCATCGGCTACCTATGCGATATCGCATTATTTTCACGATTTGAACAATTACCTATCAAACCGTTTCATCCAAACAACCTGTAATAATAATAATAATAAACTTTATTTATACACCATCAAATCCGGGACTAATGACCCCCGTTCACGGGTGTTTACAAATTGACAATCATATAAGAAGCATAAAAACACTTTTAAGAGAACAAATAAGAAAATAAATTAAATTAGCAAACAATATCCTAGTATATAGTGTATGCATATATATATAAGCCTAAGTATAGTAAAATTACGGGTAAATGCAATGATAAAATAAACGATTAGCAAAAGTGCTGAACAGCTGAACCTACTGGAAAAAATATATATATAATAAAAATATATATATAAATAAATACAAAATAAATAAAATAAAAGCCTAATTTACATTAAATAATTTGATTAGATACTAAAATGTGACCCTGAGATAAATAAGACTAAAAATGTATTAAAACTATATGCATGAATAAAGCAAAGGTTAAATGATGTCTGGCCATATTAGTTTGAAAACAGAAATGTCTTCAATAATTTACCAAACTGTCTAGTGTTCTCAATCGCGCGTAGTTCCAGAGGCAGAGAGTTCCACAATGTCGGCCCAGCACATGCAAATGCCCGGCGACCATAACGTTCTAGGGTTACGCGTGGAACATTCAAAAGCAGACCACCTCCAGAGCGTAGGGTCCTGCGTGGTGCGTAACGATGTAGCAGTGACGCGAGATACACTGGCGTGCCTGCATATAGTGCCGTGTGTACAACCATGAGTAACTTGTACTCGATGCGCTTTCTCACTGGGAGCCAGTGTAGCTGTTGTAGGACCGCAGTGATAGATCGCCGGTCACCTCGTCGAAGTTGCATCACAACACGAGCGGTTGACCGTTGGACTCTCTCTAGACGGTGCAGCAGACGGTCAGGTATACCAAACAGCATCGCATTTCCATAATCAATTCTGGATGTCACAAGTGCATGGACAAGACATTTGCAGACACTGGTCGTCATTGCCCCTCGTACACGAGCAATTCTCGAGAGATGGTAGTAAGCACTTCGACATACATTTGCAACCTGCGTCGCCATCGATAAATCAGCATCGATTGCAACACCAAGGTCACGGACGATGGTCGATGTCGCTACATATTGACCGCATATGTCGACATGATCAATGAGTATTGGTCTGCGCAAGCTCGATGAACGTATAACAATTGCTTCCGTTTTGCTCTCGTTTAGAACCAGTCCGTTGTCATAGAGCCACGTTTTAACTTCACTGATGCAAGCCTCCATTCTGATGAGAGCATTTGTATGCTCAAACGGTGGAAAATCGACGTATAACTGCGTATAATCGGCGTACAGATGGTGTTGTACGTCGTGTCGGTTGAGTACATTCGTTAGAGGCGCAATGTAGGCGTTGAAGAGCACCGGCCCAAGAACCGACCCCTGTGGTACTCCGGATCTCATCACGGTACACCCAGACTCTTCTTTCCCGACACGCACGGCTGAGGTACGACCATATAGGTATGACGCCAACCACGCATGCGCTTCGCCGCATATGCCATAGCCAAATAGTCTCCGTAGTAAGATATCGTGATTTATTGTGTCGAAGGCTGCTGTTAAATCGAGAAGCACAAGAAGTACTCCACGACGAGCATCAATCGCTTGCGCCACATCACTGTGAATGCGTAAGAAATTTGTCTCCGCACTGTGGTGTGGTCGGTAGGCACTCTGGTAGACGCCCAGTATGCCATTCTCGTTCAGGAAGCGTTGCAGTTGTCTTGAGACGAAGCGCTCCATTGTCTTCGCCACAAACGAAATGTTCGATATTGGGCGGAAGTTAGATAGCACATTGACATCAGCACCTCGTTTTTTTCAGTACAGGCGTTACAATGGCGTGTTTCATCGACTGTGGGACTAAAGCAGTGGAGAGCGACGCATTAATTATGCGTGTAATAACTGGACACAGCACTTTAATGTTCTGTTGAAGGAGTGACGTTGGCAGCGGGTCCAGTTCGCATGACTTGGTAGCAGATGCTAAAATTATGTTCTTCACGTCTGCCGGTGAAGCAGCTTCGAAACATACTAAACGTGCAGCCACATTCGTCACTACGTCTTCGGTTGACGATTGAGTCATATTGCGGCGCAACGCATCGATCTTCTCGGAGAAACTCTTCTGGAATTTCACTGCAACAGTAGCTTGTGTAGCGTCCTCGGGTAGCGGTCGGTCTCCAGCTCGACCAAGTAGTGTGTTTGCGATCTGGTAGACACGTCGGGTGTTGCCACCGGCACTTGTCATCTCAGTACGGTAGTAATGCGATCGTGCAGTCCTAAGTGATTTTCGGAACGCGTTACGCAAACCGGTGTATATTTGACGATGTACAGTCAGTCCAGTTTCGCTCAGCACGACGTAATGCCCGCTTCTCGTCAGTTAACTCGCTTGTATGCCACGGTGTCTTCGGCCTAGCCGTGATAGTCCGCGAGAATAACGCAGCAAGTCTCACTAGCATGAGTATCAATTTCAGCACGTGAAACTAGCTGCAATGTATTTCGAAATAGTACTCCTACACCACCTCCACGACGGGCCCCACTGCGCGGCTGGTGAACGAACGTGAAATCCTCACCGCACAGTTCGGATTCGACAATCGTTTCGCCTTCTGCCAGCCAAGTTTCCGTTAAGGCGACGACGTCCAGTTCATGCTCGTCGATGTAGTCGCGCACTAGTAGCGCCTGTTTGCGAATGGATCTTGCGTTAATCAGGGCGAACTTCGCACAAAGATGAGAGGAGCTTCGCGCAGTGGAAGACCCATTACCCGAGCCCATCGAGGTCAGTGCGATCAAGTTGGCACTGTTAACACCAGTTTGTTTATAAACAGAATTGACCTGGCGGCACCATCTGCTGGCGACGTTGGTTATTGGTCTGGACCGTCGTCTTATCCCGGCTGTTGTGCCCCGCCTCGTTGGTCGCCGACACAAATGCAGTCTCTCAATTGTTTCCGTCCACGGTTGACTAGGCGGCTGCACGCATTTCCGTAGATTCACCAACAATGTTCTGGACAGCGACATGCTTCAGCAGACACTACCACAAGCAGGCAATGTTCTGGTACGGTGAGCGCAGCTTGGCAGCGCAGACATGTGTAGTTCAAACAGGTTGATAGTAGCAGCCACGCCCCAGAATAAAGGGCAGTTTTAAAAGTCACTTTAAAACGTGTGATTAAATATATATATACAGTCACAGACCTTCCATGTGTACGTATTGTATGTTCACGACTTACAATACACAGCACGAAGATAATCCAGGATTTCAAAACGTTGATAAATAGAGATTATAGACAGACCGGGAGCAGCCACACACCGCAGCGCTACAACCTCGTTTAAAAATCTGTATACCTACCTTCGGGTTGCCTGTTGTAATCTACTGTTTGTTCCCATAGTCAAGACCTACGCTGGAACTGGAGCCTTCTCGGTTAGCGATCCTACTTTGTAGAACTCACACCCTGCCAGCGTTAATTCAGTAGGAAATATAGTTTAATTTTGCCTATCTTTTTAATAGTGCATATCATCCCGAACTTCTTAGCAGTTTCATCCGTTTGCTAACGACTTTTGTGTTGTACATGATTATGAGAAACTTAATCCTTTGGTTTTGTTGTGCCCCTGAATACCGAGGATATTTGCACTAAAGAAGTAAATATATTATTATTACTATTATGCTGTAACACAGGATTACATCCTCATAACATAAGTTTTTTATAACATTATAATATGCGTGATCACGAGGCATGTGTTCGTCGGGTCCAGTGTTCACAATATCACTTTTGTTCTGCAGCAAGAACATAATACATAAATGGGGGTAGGCTAGAATGGCAAACTGAAAAAGGAATGTGTGTATGAAAACAATGTGTATAGTATGACAATCTGCTTGATCAGAATTGATGTGTTATGGTTGATGCACTCGCGCGTGTGTAGTTTTGCATTTTCAGAGGAGGGATATCAGCATTATATAAACGTTAGCTATCCATTATTTTGAAAAATATTGATTTTGTTTTGAGTTCTCAGAAGTGCACGGATATGTTTGCATTGGTCGTTCGCAGTTGTGTAAACCTATAGTAAAACAACTGTGTTTCCAAACACGTTATTTTTACTTCGTACTTCCAACTGTGCCGATGAACTCCTGCTGTTCGCCTTTACTTAATTTTGAACTTGGCATATTTAAAATGTTTATTTTACAAAATACTCAGGTTTTCGTTCATGACTGCAGATACATTTGAAATCAGCAGGTAAAATAATGTTAGAAAGCAGTAAGAAAATTACTTTATATATTAAAAACAAAGTTCGTACCAGTTTAATAGAGGTGAATCTTGGATTACCAAGTGGACTCTTTTGAATTTAATGGTTTGTAAACTCCTGAATGTTTTCGTGTGAGGCCAGACAAGCGTACATCATAAGAATAATCGTTTTGTAGTGTTCAATGTTAAAGGGTTATTGGTGGCAGGGCTCCTTCCTCTTAGTTGATTCCGAGAGAAGAATCGATATGGGACCTGTAAACAAGATACTCCCCAATTAGATTGTCTTGTATCCACACACCGAATAACTTGAATGTGTTCTACGTCGGCGCCATACAAATGGAGCGAGGCCAAACCAGGGCAGTAAGACTATAATTTGTGCCGTGAGGAACACCTAACTACCTACCGACCAACGAATATGTCGATCCACACACCCTTTTGATAACGTTGAGTATATAATTATGTGCTACGCCTGTGATATATGCATTTCCACGCAGGACGCGATATTTCAGGCGTCACGTTTAAACAGCTTTATTTAGATAACATCACGACGGTCAGGTGTTTTCAAACACTCCGATTCCCACCTCTTGAAACATTTAATTATTAGTTCGATTTGACCGGTCGGTTCATTAAGACAGATACATCAGCGAATGGTTCCCCGTGCTGACCAGGCAAGCAATATAAACTGTCTATGGCTATTGCGGTTTTCTTGTCGTATGTTGATATATCGAACATATGTGCTTCAATTCACCTTCAGTTATGCTCTTTCAATTCCTGCTTGTAAAACGATGACAATGAAATACCGTTGAAAGAACAATTCTACGTAGTTTGTGGCGCAGAAAGTGTATTCAAATTTGTATTATGTTTTTGATAGTAGTTAAATACTTAGTGTTTCTGAAGCAACGTGTCCCTTTATTCACACTGAATAACGGCACTTTATGATTTGTTTCGCGAAATAAAATGTATCTCACTCCAGAGCACTAGTTCATCCACTAATGAAACAATGTTGAGTAACGTATTAAGCTCGTTCCAAGAGGAATATGGTTTCAATGTAACCTTCCATATGCCGACATTTGTATGACAGCGATTTACAAAAACAGGCGTCAACGCTGAGTGTATATGTCTCTCACATGCTAGTGTACCACATTATATATCGACTCTTTCTCAAAAATAGGGACAGCTAAGTTCATTTAGTTGGAACACAAAGCAACATTCCTATTTTGAAAAATAAAAGTACAGGCTGCCGAGGCTGAAAATAAATACAATACATTTAATGCTAAGGTCTTTGTACTGTTCCATGCAGCTCACGCCGTCTTCTTGCTGCAACCGAGTAACTGAGAGGTCGTATCCCCTTATGGCGTGAAAGAGGAGTAGAGCCAACGACTTTGATGGCCCGAGCTGGGAGTGGATGCTGTGCACCAGGATATCTCGCTATTTCTTGCCGCTACCAAAGCCAATCCGAAGCTCTGAAAGGTCAAGTTCTTCAAAGAAAGCGACGGCAAGAACAACGATGTCGCTGTCGGAATGCTTTCTCATGACCCTGAGACGAGGCATGAGCTAGATGCAGGATGATACGCGTATCTGCCTCTGCGTGGTTCCAGGGCGAGAGTACTGACGCATGGAACGACTTGTTGGAGAGCACCACCTCAGAATCTGTGCTGAGGAGGAGTCTTCCATCCATGTCAGTTTTGACCAGCTGTTTACTGATAAAGGAAAATAACTCCTTTTTGTTTTCCACATATTTCAAGTACGATTGCCAGTCTCTTTTGGGTACGGGAGTGCAACCGTCACCATCTGGTTCGACTCGAGTACACGCACTTGTCCCACGCCACTGCTGTGTCAGTGATTTCAGGCTATGTTCAGGGTAGGTGTCGCAGACTGCTTCGACGCGTTCAACCGTGGCGGTCAAGTGAGCTTTCAGGAAAGGCACAAGGTGTAGATGTACATACACAACAAAACATGACGCTCTGGTCTGATGCATCATGTGGATGACGGCAGCCATGTCGAACACTTGAACTGTCGTTGTCTCGCTGAATTGGCGCGGCAAGTTGGCGCGTTGATGCACTCGTGGATGTCCCCGACATGGTCCCAGCGCTGAAAGAACTTCAGTCTAACAGAGATGGAGGTTCTCGCTGGTTGTCGAATTTGAAGAATTCGGCAATATCCGCGTCAGGACTTGATTGGATAGAAAGGAAAAGTTGGGTGACAAGCACGGTATTCTGTTTCAGTATCCCGATGTTGCTTCCCTTCTTTTGAGGGTCTGGACGGTGGCCGAAAGTAAGCACGTTGTTTCTCCTTAGTGTGTCTGACAGAGGAACCGTCACCTTGTCTAGCCGTGTCTTTACGTATTCGTCGCGAAGGATCTGACCAACCTCAAGAATGGATTTTGGGCAGGGACAGAGCTACTTTATGCTCCGTCACCACACGTATATCAAGAGCGACGAGCTCGTGACCTGTGGTTAAGAAGGGGTTGCCTATTCCGGTCACGACCTTCATGAAAGACTGCACGTCATTCAGAAGCCTAGACTGCGGGCTACTCGCTTCTTCGTGGTGACCAGTTGTTGCTGCCGTAAATTTCTGAAGACTCTCGAACACTTCAATCATTCTGACGCAATCTGGACCAGCCAACATGTACAATGTTATGGCGTCTGTTTCATCATACAGGACAGAGGCTCCACCATTGCCCTGGAGTACTTTGTTCATCTGCTCGTGGGGTTGATCTTTTGCCATGAGGGTGAACTTATGCTCTGATTTTTGGACCGTGAAGTTTCCTTTGAGGTACTCCGCATACACCGTTGGATGCTTCACTGCGAGCTCGACCATGTCCCTGACGTGAATCGGCAACCAGCGGGCGTAGGTTGAAAACAAAGAACCACGCACAAAGCTCATCGCATACCTGGACGTAGAGAAGGAAGTCACCCTCTCTCAATGAGCGCACATAGCGGCCCATCAATAGCTCAAGCTCGATCACTAGAGACCAATATTTGAACATGTGAACATCAGCGGATTGTCTTTTGCTCCACATTCCGAACGACTCAGGAGGCCCATGCACATTGGACGTGTACTGAGAGTACTCTTTTCGCCTCAAAACAGAGAGAGAAACGAGTGAAACGTGATGAGCATAGCGCGTGCGCTTGATGTGATGGTCATTGAGAACAGACTGAGCGCGACCACAGGAGAGGACGTTTACCTGATTGAGAGCAGTGTCCCAGCCAGACCCTTGTAGCATCTGCGGCATGAGCTGGCACTTATCATCGATATGTAAGACTCCCAGCTGCATGACGAACTAATCCTCGCCCAGGATGTCGGGAAATTGCCACTGCAATTGTTTGCCTATGGCGTAGAAAGGCTGATCGACGTCAAGGACAGGGGTCTGACCGGGGTTGATGAACTTGATGTTTTCCTTCACTATCTCCATAGTATGCATCATCATAGATGGAGTGGCGCTGAAATAAGGGGAGGATACCGATTTCTGCTCGAGGCTTGATAGACGCATCATCCATGAGCTTCGATTTGAAACCCGCCCATGTGACCACATCACCCTTCTCCAGCTGACCATTTTCCAACATAAGCATACTGCAAGCTCGTATGCCTAAGTCTTAAACCGACAGTGACTAAGGTACATTTTCCACTAGGAGCATCCATTGTCAAAACATATATTATATTTATTATGGCAACACATTAACATTAATATCGTGGTAAAATGTGGATAACATGCTTGCGATATAACACTGTATGCAGTGATCCTATGCTCACAAAATTTTTATTATGAGCCAAAAAAGCCTTGAATGTGATTTTATCATGTGACCTCGATCTGGAATCGGCCAAAAAACACAAGAAATGGATTCCCCATGCTCGAAAACCCCAAAAGTGGTCTCATTTATGGTTCTACTACTTTTGGTTCTCAAGTTATTACACAGCCTATCTCTGGACGACGGCCATATTGAATTTGTCCAATATGGCAGCCACAGCGGCAGCTCAGCTTGGCTCCCGCGAAACATTTAATGTCATGGCCATATCTAATGCTAATCCAAAAATGGTGCTTGTAGAAAGATGTGAACAATTGAGGTGTTTTTTGAGGATAAGCCCACTAACTTCCTGGATTCCCAGGCACTGTGAACAGGCTGGGCTTGTCACTGTATCTACTTCAGAGAAAGGTTTGATTGCCAACCTTGTGGACGGGGAGCGGGGTGAGATGCGACGGGGGGTCATTGCGGAAATTGTTTTTTTGTCAGGTAAGCAGCCCTGCCATTGTATTTTACTGTTAACGTGGTGGTGCGGTTGCAAACCAAAGTACAACAAGGAACGAGTGATGTCTAGACAAGTGTACGAAAACAAGATAATTGTTTATGATGATGATAATGATATATATATATATATAATATTTATATGCAGTTTTACAAGATCCAGCTAACATTACAGCGCAGTGGTCCAATAATGATGGCATGTCGTGTGTTTATTGTGGCACTGAGTAATGTGGTCATAGTGGTATACCAATATTAATAAACAGACCAACTGAATACATTTCCGTTCTACGCTTCAGGCGGCTTTGTTTTCAGCTGCCCAGTGGTTCAGTTACATGTCTACTGTAATTGCAACATCGGTCACATATCAGCACCAGCGCGCAACATAACGTGTAAATTGCCAAGGCTTAACCGGGCCTGTAACATAAAATAGTTGCGGGACCATCAAAGGATGTGAAGGTCCAATAATATCAGCAATCAATCCGCTGCCGTAATTTTAGGATTTTTAATTATGTGTGATTAAACCATAAGAACATCTAAATGCAGTTTTTATATTTTAAATGCGGCTTTTCCCTTTAGTGCATGCGCCCCTGCTATTTCATCATCATAATTTCCCGCAAACGTCATCATGCGTTCTTGTTGTTCTTTTTTTGCTAAAATACATCACAATGTATTCACTCAGGGCACACACCCCGTTGCTACTGTAATTCAGCGGACATAGGTCTAAAGTTCTCACGAACTCGTTGTTGCAGTATCAACCCGCCGTGCCCAGTTATATAATACACGGTGCATATACCGGCGCTATCTTAAGACATTTCCTTTCACCTCGTTTCGTATATTCCAGCTTGTCGCGATTCTCATGATTGAAGAGTTCGAGAGTGTTCACATGGTTCGCCACATTCCTACCTACTAAGGAAAACATATTCCTGGACAGCCTAATGTCATTGCTGACAACAAATTGTTCTTGCTTCAACTTGTCTGTTAGCCGCCTTGATAGCAAGTCTATTTTATCAGAATTATACTCCAGCAACTCTAATGACATAGTTATATATCCCAAAATTGGTCGATATGGTTAACCAAACCCTGCAATGTGTAATAAAGAAGCTGTTGACTGAAGCCCAGGAGCTGGCAGGTAAACCCAACACCCGTTTTCCAATTACTCCTACAGTCCTATAGTAGATTGTTGACACTATATAAGTTATAGTCTCGTCAGCCTATCTACGCTGTATATTACAAAGCATGTTTCTGTTGGCATTCCATACATTTTTACACACAGGAAATAACATGCATTCTTGAACTAAGAGCGAAACGGTCACACAGTTGGCAGACATAAACATTTAAAATGTATGCATTGTATTAATGTGTCAGCTTAAGCACTACACATCTGGGCGTCACTTTGTCTATTTCACAAACTAGTGAATTGGCATGTGTTATTTCCAGAGTAAAGGGTTTTGGACAATCTTCTTTCCTTTATACAGGCATATGCCACTGGAACAGCTTGCCAATCGAAACAAAACAATGTCGATCTAAAATTAGTTTTACAAAAAAAGGTGACGACCCTTTTATATAGTAGATTGGTGGCCCATGAACACAATCTTTACGTTGCGTCTTAATATTTAATGCAAAATATTTATTTATTTATTGTATTTAAATTGTTTGCAATTTTTACATATATAATATTTTTTAAATCGTACTATTTATCTATTTTGGTTTAAGTTTTTTATACTATAATTATTTATTCGCTATTTTTAGGACTACATTGGAAATAAGTGTATTATGTATGCTTTTATGTGCTATCCTCGGCATTATCATATATATGTCATATTACTTCTAATTATGTAATGCATGCATATCATTTTACTGAATAAACTCACTCACTCTCACTGAAACAAAAATATGTTCTGTCTAGATTCCTAAAGATTCGTTGCCTGTTCACAGGTCTACCTGTTTCATGAAATTACTTATGCTAGTATTTAGGCAAAGCTTTGCAATGTGTGGGACTAGGCCGTAGTAAATGCATATCCCTATGCTGCACGCTTCCAGGCCTCACAAAGTTTCTGTGTGGTTACTGTCTGCGGTGGATGAAGCAATATGTCTCACCCATCGTGTGCAGTGATATTTCCATGCAAAACGGCCTTTTTCGTTAATTTGAAATAACTGTTCTCTTGATTAGTGCTGTAGACAGTGGATGAAGCAATATGACTTTCGTTCATTCTATGCAGTAATGGTTCCATTCTATACCAACTTTTATTTGTTGGGAATGACATTTCATTATAAATTTACTTGGCAAGTGCTGTAGACAGTGGATGACGCAGTATGACTGGCATCCATTGTACGCAGCACGACCGTGGGGAGCACGACTAAAACCACCCTGGCACACAATTCATGTTCTCACAACTTCGTGAATAGGTGTTAGCATACCCGTGGTATTATATAAGTGTTGAAGTATGACTGGCATATATCAATGAGCAAGATCGGACACTGTGTATTGCTAATCACTAATTTAATGGTATACTGCATGGTAATCTTCACACACCCGAAGCAGTTTAACACACTGGCAGAGCCCTGGGGTGGGGGGGGGGGGGGGGGGGGGGGTTGGACCTCCGCTACAGGAGGCATGGTGGAGAAAATGACCGCCCCACCTTTGCTAATCTTGTAAGTTAATAATTGTGTTTATATATTATCCCGATGAGTATGTTTGTGTATATCTGATTGATCGATATGTGATTTGAATCCTGTTGGTACAATTATTAAGTGACCTTTACCAACAATACCCTTGTGTAATTCAGACAGCAAACAAGCTCAGGGTTCTGCCATTAAGCATCAGCAGGGTATAAATACTGTTTCGTTGCATTACACGTATTACACGTATTACATGTATTCAAACGTTAATTACGAACCAATGTAATAAATACCTTATCTATACCAATCAATTATTAGGACGTATAGTGCCTACGTTACGTTACATTTTCATCACTATTTCGTTGCTATGTGGTGCTTGCTTGATGGCAGTACAGTCTGTTTACTCTAATTGTGTTTGAATGTATTTTGTTTGTTTGTTTATAGATTGGACAAGCGGTATTTGTCGCATCATGTCGATATTCGCAACATCAAAGAAAATATTCTGGTTCCTGTTATTCATAACGCTTGTTATCACCGGTTTTCTATTTTCCAAGACAAAGTTCACAGTCGTTAAAAATAAAGAACAGACAACACGAAAGCCAACTGTACTTTTCAATATCGCAGAATTAAATGCAATTTTGTCACGGAAGTATATAGCTGAATTGGAAGAAACCCGCCGGAAGTTACTGCAAACGAATATAACAACAAAGGTAGTGCATCGGAATCTTTCTGCGCTGGACGGAAAGAATCACAAACTGTTTAAATTAATGTTGACAAAACATCGCGAGGAGTTACACAGTATTTGGTTTTCGGAAAGCGACAATGTTCTTGCCCCATTCATGGCGACGGAATACTATAACGCCATAATGAGTGACTGTGATGTGTACAAGCGACGTCGTCCCGACTACAGCAGCATATGTTACACCCGACCCGAAGACGTCGAAAACCCGTTTCCATTTTCGAAAGTCGCAAAGAAAGATGTGATAGTGTCGCGTTTCTCGGATAATTCGGCTACACAAACACGGTATAATTTTACGTATATTATCGTGATTGCCGGCGCTTTTGCGACGCCAAACGGGGATGTCATCAAAGGCGACTGGAAGATAATTCCGTCAAGTTGCCACATAATCGAGCAGTCTCATTACTTCCAGCCGGCAAAAACTCCTGCGCGACATCGGGAGGTGTTCGTGTTGGCGCAGTACCGGGGAAAGACGTTCTTCCACTTTCTCGTCGAGAATCTCACACGCATAGCGGCGTACTTGTCTTTCCTGATACGCCACCCAACGATAAAGGTCCTCGTGCAGAGACAAACCGGATTCACGCTCCACTTCTTGGCGGCGCTTGGCATTAAGTCGTCTCGCTTGGTGTCTGAAGACGTTCAGGCCGACATTGTCTATATGCCAGCAGGCACACCGTGTGGTCACGCGACGATCTTCAATGCGCAATTGTTGTCGATGCAGGTCCGGGCACTGATGTCCGACCCGGCGCCACTCCGTGACACCGTTATCTTGATTCGCCGCTCTAAGAAACGGTGGTTCGAACACCACGACGACATCCTCGCCATGATACGTAAACACGCAGATCCGGCCGGTTTGAGGACTGTCGTGTTTGGCGACAACCCCGTGCCAGGGTTTAATGAGACGCGGCAGTTGTTCAGTCGAGCCTACATCGTAGTGGCGCCACACGGTGCGGGCGAATCGAACCTGATTTTCTCGCAACCCGGGACAATTCTCGTCGAGGGATTGTGTTACTATCGCAACGGAAAGGCAAACTTTTGCTACCGACATATGATGCAGATGCTTGGTCACCGATACTGCGGACTGATGTTTGAGAAGCAATGCATGGACATAACGGCGGAGGACGTCGAACCAGTTGTGAAGTATTACATTGACAAACTAAAAGGTTAACGGTAAACAAAAGGCAATAGTTTGGGTCTTTGCTTCTGGGTGCTAATGGAGGCTAAACATTTGCAACTACAGAAGGTTACTAGAAATGCCTTTTTGAAGAAACACACATTAATTTGTATAGACAGAGCTACTTTCATAGACAGACTGACGTCACGAATTTATACTCATAACTTATAGCAAGTTGCCGAAAAGGAAATATTAACTTTTAGTCTAGTTTATACCATGTTCTCAGCTGACTGTTCCGCTTTCAACGATGGAAGCTGTTTATATAAATATTGTGTGAAGGATAATAGGCTATCCATGCTCCCATAACCAGTAAAGCAGATTACGACGTACATAATCGCCGAATTTGCTTTGTCGTTATAATTTGTAAAAATGTTATGTCCGCGTGGTGCACGGTATAATATTATATTAGTCTTTCATGAATATATAAAAGTGTTACTCCGCTTTGTTCGAAGGGAACAAATGAAACCAATAAATGAGCCAGCGTATTCAAAAAGCTGATTCTTCTGGCAACTCATGCCATGTAGTAACTGCGACTTAAAACTTATGTATCATATATTAAAAACTTCAACAAATAATCCTGTCATGTTCGTAATGCTTCCCATATAATATTGATCACATCCACCCGACATATATTCATTGGACACCGTTTTTCACAGCTGTTCTCCTTCCTAACTCTGCCTAATGCTGCCTCTCACACCCTTTCTGCGTCTCCATTCCTCCGTGCCCCCATCTCTCCCCTCCTTCCCCCCCCCCCCTCTCTCTCTCTCTCTCTCTCTCTCTCTCTCTCTCTCTCTCTCTCTCTCTCTCTCTCTCTCTCTCTCTCTCTCTCTCTCTCTCTCTCTCTCTCTCTCTCTCTCTCTCTCTCTCTCTCTCTCTCTCTCTCTCTCTCTCTCTCTCTCTCTCTCTCTCTCTCTCTCTCTCTCTCTCTCTCTCTCTCTCTCTCTCTCTCTCTCTCTCACTCTCCCTCCCCCCCTCTCTCTCTCCCTCCCTCCCTCTCTTCTCTCTGTCTCCCTCTACAATTGTGCTACATTGTGGTCCCACCAGACCTTTATAACCAGTGCTGAGACAAGTACTCCAGTAAAGTAACTAAGTAAAAGTAGCTCTCCAATAAAACTACTCATCCTCGCGCGCCAGGGGTCGCTGCTGCTGATTACGTCAGTGCCAGCCAGCAGTACCCCCTGGCTGATCGCTTTGCGAAACTCTGAATTTAAGCTCAGCCTATGAAATCGCTCACTAGATAAGTGGATTTCGGCAGGTCAGGTGGTCATAATAAAACTAATTTCAACCAACCGTGGCTCATATTACATGCAATGTTTAGGAAGTAAAAGCAATTATTCGAATACACAATACCGCTCAGCTGCTCGTGCTAATGGGCGAACGGGTCATTATATAATGGGATTTGCGCTGTTCTCACGGGTGATGCAGTCGCGACTGGCGAAGTCAATTACTAGTTTGACTCAGCTAACTTCCGCACTTCGCGTAGTGGATCAGCCAGGGCTGGTTTTGCACGGCAAGCAGCCCTGGCTTGCGAGGACGAAACTACCTAAATATAAGTATTCCCTCACCGAAATACTTAAGTAAAAAGAAAGTACCTTTTATAGAAAACTATTTAAGTCAAATAGTACAAACGTAGCCGGCTGCCAGAGTACGACAAGATGCCATGTAGGCAAACCTCGCAACTTAATATTATGGTCATGGATCAAACATAAATTCATAATTATATAACAGGAATCGACTTAATGAATTAAACAACGCTAATGAAACCAGGCAGCAATCACACTGTCCCAGTGTCGTCTGCTATGTCAACACCTGGACTAGCACAAAAGAACCCAAGATTACTCCAGATTGTAGTCAGTCAAGGGTCACCAATGCAGATAAAAGTATATCCTAAAAGTCATGTGCAACTGCTTCATCACTACAGTTATAACAAAAAGTAACTAAGCATATGGAAGTAGAAAGTAAAAAGCTCGACAATATTCTAGCCACTATACGTCGTTGGAAAATTGTTGGACTCTCGATAAGCCAAAGGCTTCCTTGTCCGCGTGACGTCTGGAGCTTGTAGCCCTGGACGGCAATCTTATTAAATCTTGTTACAGAGCCCCCGTTGCTTAGTACATAATGTGGCTACATCGCACGGCTACAAACCGGGTTTAACTTTAATGCATTTCCTCGCGTCAAACACGCAGCGTTTGCAATCTACGCGCGTAGGCTGCTTCAACGACAGTGACAGAGATAACGTTGGTTTTACATCTAAAATGCAGATTAAGTAGCTCTTCGTGTTTACGTGTTAAGACAACAGTATGACAACATTTACAATTAATGGATTTCGCGACTGTTCTAATCAGTATCAGTCTAAACTGAGCGCTAAATAATATAATAGACAGTTTCAGCTATAAGTTTTCGTTTCCAACGTATCTCAACACTTAACGGATAGCCTATAAGTTTAACTTATCTCATCCGTAGTCGTAAAGTAGTTTCAGCTATAAGTATGAAGCAGCGTGCACAACCAAGATTCCGCATCCGTTTCAAAAGTAGACATTTAAAATGTATTAATTGTTTACTATAAGTGTAGTATATATAAGTTATGGAAACTTGTGACGTTAACTAATACAACTTAACATATATATTTTATTGTATTTTTGAGAAGTGGGTGATAATGCAAGGTATTTGTCCAATAAGGCCAAATATATCGTGAAATAGTTTATTGGGAGTTTTTTGGCAATACACATTACTTTTTTAATCTACAGATAATCTGGAAAGACCAAGATTTGTGTAATCATTAAATCGATTTAAAACGTCTTGTTGTGAGTATATATTAATTGAATGTTCCTACATTGCAATATAATTAACATGTGTTTTATGCCTGTTAGGTAATAATGGCCGAATTGTTGTTGCTACTTGCCGCTTTGGACGACGATGATGGTTTGATCATGTTGGGAGCGCTAATTCACGGTGAAGCTTTGAATGAAGAAGATGCAAGAAGAAGACGAATGAACAGATGGTCACGATTTAACCTAGCTGCGTCGTCTGAAGAGGAAGCCTGGTTCAATTTCCGTTTCAAGAAAGACGACTTAGAACGCCTACGAAAAGCACTGAGAATGCCAGAAACCATTACACTGTCTCAAATATCAGTGTTCTCGGGGTTGGATGCATTGTGTGTGTTATTGAGAAGATTGTGGTGTGATTTAGAGAGCTTCTTTGGAAGAGGATCAGGGGAATTAAGTGAAATTAGCAGTTAGTTGGTAGATCTTATTTACGAAAACTTCAAAAATAAATTTGTACATTTAAATGTGCCGTGGTTAAGTATTCGCTGTCTACGCGTGTGTGCAGATGATGTAGTGCTAGAAAAGGTTCACCACTCCCCAATTGTTGGGGATTCATGGACGGCACCACTATGAGTATTTGTAGACAGAAGTATTTCCAACAAGAGCTGTACAGTGGACATAAACGAACACATTGCTTTAAATTTCAGGCAATAATGGCACCAAATGGTTTGATTGCAAATCTGTATGGTCCTATTGTAGGACGCAGGCATGATGCAGCGATGTTAGCAGAAAGTGGGATTTTGAATGATTTACACAATAAAATTGATGCTAATAGCACCCCCTTCTACTTGTATGGGGATCCTGCATACCCTTTATGCCCCCAAATTCTATCTCCGTATAGGGGTGCAAACGTCACGCCAGGCCAGAATGCTTTCAATCGATCCATGACGCCCCTTCGACAGTGTGTTGAGTGGGGATTCGGAGATATATCAAGGACATTTGCATTTCTTGACTTCAAGAAGAATTTGTAGCTCTTCAGACAACCTGTTGCAAAACTGTATTTTGTTGGTGCCATACTTGTTAATTGCAAAACATGTCTGTATGGGAATTTGACGTCATCGTACTTTGAACTAATTCCTCCAAATGTGGAGGAATACTTAGCCTGAAGAAGCGATTTTATCAAGCTGATACAAGTGTTGACTGGACGGCAAAGCAGACATGTGTGAGAAATGTACTACATTGCTGCATTCATTTAGGAGGTCAATAAAAATGTACACGCATTGCAACTGCACGTAGCTTAACTTTTTATTTAAATGACACTGTACAAAGACAGCTTAACACGTCACATCTTCTTCTGGAGAAGCTGCATCATTACATCAGCTTGACGACGTTCGATATCCATGCGTTGGCGGCGCTCCTGCTCTTCCAGAGAAAACGTTCTCTGTTCTTTGTTTTTGTAATCGGCATCTTCTTTGCTTTTTTTTCGTAGATAAACCAACAGGGCATCTGCTGGCTTAGCTGCCTTCAAAGCCTTCTTCTTTGATGGTGTAACATCTGTAGCGGCTTCTACATTGCTGACGCCAGTAATAGTAGAACCTGTACAACAACAATATAATTGACACTTTTTTGATAACATTAAATCATGCCCATTTCGTCACGTTATCAGCAAAGAATGATGCAGCAAAACATGTTATGGCCACGACCACTTCATTGCGTAGCTTTCAGCGGCTTTGCTTTCGCTTTATTCATTGCACAGTCTCTCAAAAACAGTGCAACTCGCGCCATTCGTTGCTTTCCGTTTGAGAGGCACTCTCGAATGCACCATGTCTGCAAGTTCTTGCAGTAGTTGGTCTTTCTCATTGCATTCCTCCTTTGTGCCGGATCTGAAAATTAAGGACAAGAATGCATGCAAGTGTGTGTGTGTGTGTGTGTGTGTGTGTGTGTGTGTGTGTGTGTGTGTGTGTGTGTGTGTGTGTGTGTGTGTGTGTGTGTGTGTGTGTGTGTGTGTGTGTGTGTGTGTGTGTGTGTGTGTGTGATGAGTGAGTGAGTGAGTGAGTGAGTGAGTGAGTGAGTGAGTGAGTGAGTGAGTGAGTGAGTGAGTGAGTGAGTGAGTGAGTGAGTGAGTGAGTGAGTGCGTGCGTGCGTGCGTGCGTGCGTGAGTGAGTGAGTGAGTGAGTGAGTGAGTGAGTGAGTGAGTGAGTGAGTGAGTGAGTGAGTGAGTGAGTGAGTGAGTGAGTGAGTGAGTGAGTGAGTGAGTGAGTGAGTGAGTGAGTGAGTGTGTGTTTGTGTGTGTGTGTGTGTGTGTGTGTGTGTGTGTGTGTGTGTGTGTGTGTGTGTGTGTGTGTGCGTGTGTGTGCGCGCGCGCGTGTGTGTGAGTGATGAGTGAGTGAATGAGTGACTGAATGAGTGAGTTAGTGCGTGTATGTGTGCGTGCATGCGTGCGTGCGTGCGTGCAAATGTATTTGTCATCTCCGTTATCCGCCGCAAAGTAGCCAAGTCTTGCTTTCTGAAGTGCTCCTGAAGAAGGGTGATCCTCTCCTGAGCACGTCTTACATCAATGGCAAAGCTCTCTCTGCCAACCTCGAAAGTTGTATTTTCGGCGATTGCTTGCCAAGTGTTCGCAAATTCTTTGGCATCACCAATGGCATACGGGTTGTGAGCTAGAACTTCTTTCATCAACATGATGTCGTCTCTGGCACAAAACGAAACACGTTTTTTTCTTCGTCCTTCGACTTCCGCTTCTATTGAATCTAAAAATAATAATTATAAGCAAGTGTACATAAAATATTATTAATATTCTTTTTATAGTTTGGATGCATAGTAGAAGTCCCGTAACTAAACAGTCATTGCCTCAATCGTGCTGATTACCTGTTTAAATAATGTCACGCGTCGTGGCAAGCATGGCGGCCGGTAACCGGCTTACCTAAAGTGCCCAGTAAACGCTATTTTTACATTTCTTGGCCTTCGACCGTGCCATGCATGACTGATTTCCCACCACGCGGGAGGCAGTTGTGTTGCTGTTCTCAAAAGTCTGATTGCTCTAAAACTACTGATGTTTTCTCAGTGTGGTTAAGTTACATATTTTCTTGGCTATCTAAATTAAATAGCATGTTAAACATAAACGCGTTTTCTTTTTAATAACGTTCACAACAATATACGTAGCATACTCACTTATTGCTGCCATTCTGTCAGTATTTACGTATCCTTATCTCGGCTCGACACTGATGGAGAACACGTGACCGGCACATTCAAGTGACGTCAGCGCCTATAAGTTACGGGTTTGGCGATACGTAGCGCGAAAAAACTTATAGCTGAAACTGTCTAATCTGGATGAACATACGTATACGTAGGGCCCTGCCTAATTGTCCGTAAAATTAATTTGTGTACGTGTAGCCCTGCCTACCTGTTCGTAAAATTGGTCGGTGTACGTATAGCCCTTTGCTAACATATAACAAGCCCTGACGTCTCCCCGCGAAAAACAAAATGAAACGCGCGTGATACATGTGTCAAACGTTCCTTGCCCTAACGACCAATCACGAGCGCGCTGGGCGTGGCTTAAAAGTGCCTGTTAGCTTTTCATAAGTGAAGCGCAAAGACGCCAACCGACCCCATTAGTGGCCATCTTGACTAAGACCATTCATTATTGGACAGGGCTGGTAATCACACTGCCTACACTGTCAGAAGGTCAGAGTAGACGGATCAGTCTGGGTAATAAAATCATAAAACGTTTCCCTAGTATACTCTTGTAATCAGTGATTTAAAGGACACTAATATATGTTAGTACTTCTTCAGACTCAATTAAATTCAACACGCTCAGAAGGGACAATTAATCCCTGTAACGATTAACAACAGCTACACATGAATGTACGTCTCCATGCCATGCCCCCGCCTGACTATGCACCAACAGGCAACTGAAAACAAAAAATATGTGTTAGCGCATATCCACGTAATACATGTTTACTATTGATATCCTACAGACAGCACAGCAGAGCCAGACACTTGTGTTACTGTTCTTTGTTCACACAATAGCAATATAAATTAATGTTGCCATCCACGGTAGAAACGAACGAGAAGGTAACAATAATCTTCTACCATATGTGTTGTGAATATGCAATATGGTGTATGTCGAGATTGTACATAGGGCCATATTCTGTCACACTTTTAGGGCAAATAATCTTAAAATATGAAATATAGGTATACTTTGCAGACAATAGTTAGACATGAAATAACACTGAAGGAATTTGCTCACTTATACTTTTTTATGAGAATTTTTTACAGATTACCCACAAACTTTTGGCTTAGCGTGATATTAGATGTAATCTAAAGGAATCGATAACTTTACCAAAAATAATAACTATTACCGAAATAAAGTTTGAAATGTCTGGTGGTGTAATACAGCATTTAGGAATGTTTCTAAGCTATATGACTACATCAAAAATACTCTATAAACTTTGCAAAAATGTGAAAGAATATGTCTTGTTGGTGTGTTAAGTGTGCAACAATTGTGTCTGGAGGGAAATCAAGACATTAGTGACATAACAAAGCAACACCACCACCACATATAGTCCCTTCACCCTAATTAACACATAATTGTATTTGGAAAGAAATCAAAACATTAGTGACATAACAAAGCAACACCATCACTGCCTAGTCCAGTCTTGGGGCGGAAGTACTCGGTACTCGTGTACTCATGTACATTTTTGAAGTACTCGTACTCATAAAACTTGTGGGTCATGGACTCATACTCGTACTCGTACTCGTACGCATACTCATTGTACTCAGATTGACATTACGAGTACATTTGAGTACGTTTTCAAAATGTACTGGAGAAAATAAATGTATATGGTTATAAAATTAAACTTTCCTGAAATATTTAAATGTTCAACTATTTTTTTTAATACTTTTGTTATTTCTGATAGAATACCACCTTACCATCCCTGCACATGGTACATCCTCATTCTCTGATAACCATGACTATGCTACCCAAGCATGGCAACAAGCAGCATATTTTCCCAGTCAGAAACACCCTGTTCAGCAAACAATAAATGTAGGCTATCAGTTCAGGCCATAAACCTGTTTGTTTATGTCCAAAAAGAGCCAATTAGCAGTTAACCCACCAGTTAGATAGGAAATGCCTTTGATGTAGTCGGCACACCATGCCAAGAACTGGCTGACAGTGCTAACTGCTAAGAACAAAAAGTGCCAGTCTTCTTCTGTAGAAGTAAGGTGGCTCAAGTCTAAGTATAATCCCGTGCCAGCAACCTTGCTAAAGAGTCCAAAGGGGATTTTGAGTTTGTTATGTGGACATGTGTTTTTTCCAGATATTCGATTTGAACACCCGAATGCACAACAACATGGCATTTTCTCTAGTTATCCGCACAGGACGACCAGAAACACAGCCAAGTTGTATGAATGCAGCAGTAGGACTGGTCATTAGTGGTCTCACTCAAGATGGCCAAATCTAACTTCCACTCTCCTCAAGTTATAAATAGAGATCAGTGGTAGACCTGCATGAACTAATTTTGGCGTATCTAATATCATTACGTTTTAACATGTTGACATTTCAGATGAAGCTGATGTCGCAGCTAAGCTCTACTACTATCAGGTGCGTGTGCTCTGCTGGTGATGACATCAGAAATTTTCGTACGAAGGCTATTCACGTGAGAGCCACGTGGACTCGCCGCTGCAATAAAGTGTCGTTTGCGCTCGAGCGTCCACAAAGACTTTAACGTGACATCGGGATTGGGACACCTGACGGCGAAAACGATGCAGACAAACACCATTACCACGAGGCCGATTGGTTGTTGAAGGCAGACGACCACACATAATAATAATGATAATGACAAACTTTTATAGCGCCTAAATCCCCAGGAATCTGAGCTCAGAGCTAGGCGCAACATACAAAAATCATTGGGCAAAATCGTTAACAGGGACAAGCAAGAGTGACACAAGGATATTACGGCTACGTGTTCGGCACGGAATCCCTGCGAAGGCTCGTCACCAAAGATAAGCGTCTGTGCCGTGAAGATCGGGGTCCTGGAGACGTTGAGATTGGAAAAACTGGGAATGAAAATGACCGATTCTAGGGACGCAAAGGGACTCTATCAGTTCTATCTAGCCTCGATTGGTGGCAGCATTGTCCCATCACGACGGCCTGGATTATTAAGCTCCATGCAGCCAACGTTATAGGTAGGGGGCTTTACCCCAGATTCGGGTAGAGACGGTGATTGGCTCACAGGCCAACAATGAAATAACAAAATAAACTAAGGATACACTTTTATCAGATAATACTATGCCATAACAACTATTCAACTTTAAACTTATATTGAAACATGTCACACACAAAATAAACCGACATTAAACTTGTTTCGTAGTTTATTACCTTTTATTAATCACATGCATATTCACTAGGTGGCAGATTCCGTATTGACTTTCTTTGCTTATGCTCGAGCAGAAACAAAAGACTAAGCGTGACTAAGCGTGATATAAATATCAAACAAGGACAAATTTAACTAAACAAAGTGCTAAAAATGTCTCGCGCAATAATATATGTAGTCGCCAAAGTACAACCCAAAACGTGCTGATACGTGCATCTCTTTTTGCGCATGCGTCAGGTGTCGTCCATTCCGATTTTCCCGCTCAGCTATTATCGATTATTTGTACGATTTCTAAACGTTTTTATTGCTGATAACTGTGCGAGGTATTATTTTAGATATACAAGAATATCATCCCATGGTTATATCTGCGATCAAATCAGCCTAAGACACGATTTGACAAAGGTTTAGCCTTAACGTCCATAACAACCAGTTCCAGACAAGATGGCGAATCTGTAAACAATTTACATAAAACGCGCCAAAACCAAATCGCCCCTAAAACAACCCAAAAATCAGTCTATTCACATAAAGCTTACGTATTATATCATTACAGAAACCGGATTGTAGGCTGTCAGTAACAAACAAGAAATCAACAATAAACACACTATACAATACAATAAACTGTCTACTAACTGGCAAATTTTACTACTGTCTTTTACATCTACTGTGATTTTATATTAGCTGTGATGTATAACTTAATCATAAAAACAATTACCCACATCTATAGTGGAATATAATCTCTTGTTTTTTTACTGTATTAACATAACTACCAAGAAAAGCAGCTTGTGCAATAGCTGCTCTTATGATAGAGCCACCCTAAATGGGCACACCAGTGGTAGTTCTGATTAGTATCTTTATTGCATTCATACCCAAATTCCCGATACACCTGGACCATACCCAATTCACGGATGATCCAAATGGTCTGCTAACATATGACAGGTCTTGTTGGACTGACACAAGTATTAGACTCGCACTAGCTTTCACTAGACTCCCGTAACAAGTACCACATCAAACTGGCTTATGTAATCCTTACATCGGGACACAAAACATGATATCTTGTCCTACTAATCTTCTGTGGGGACATCCAAACAAACCCGGCCCAGTCAGACACCCTTGTAGATTTGGCAAAAAGCCTGTTGCTTCAAAACACCGAGCAGTCTGCTGCGACCGGTGCAACCAATGGGTACACATTAAATGTTGTGACATACATAAGTCCAGATCAATATAATCTCCTCTGTAACAGTTCCTGTTCCTGGCACTGCATGAAATGCGACCATCCTAACTACAGTCATTCCTTCTTCCAAGACCATTTATTGGAATGTTCTTACAACCGATATAACAGCCTTAGTGACACAGACCAAAATAACCAAAACATTGACCCCCACACACAGATCTCTCAAACAAACACGAGTCGTACATCCCAAACCTGCGATCCAACCTTTGGACCGAGCCCTCAAAATGCATCAACCCCTGAACGTCGTAAGAAAACCAAACGTAACACATTTAGCGGAATTCTGATCAACACCAACAGCGTCAAAAGCATCGCAAAGACAACCCAATTAAAAACAACTATTCAATCAAATAATCCTGACATCATATTCCTAGTCGAAACCAAAATAGACGAAAACTACCCTACCTATTCGTTCCTACCACCTAACTATAGCGCCATCCGAAAGGACAGAAACACCCATGGTGGTGGAGTTCTCATAGCCTTCCGCGATGACATTGTAGCAGAACCACTTACAAAACTAAACTCAAGCTGTGAAATAGTGTGGACAAAAATCCATATCATCCGAAACAAATCCATATACTATGCATCCTACTATCGACCCCCCAGTGACCACCTCCAAACCCTTGAAACTCTCCACGAATCCCTGACAAAACTGTACAGATCACACACAAAATTCCCCTAAACTAGTTATAGCAGGTGACTTCGACCTTCCTCATATTAACTGGGGCAAGCAACAAACCACTGACAACAGAACTGCCAGCAAGCATAACAAACTGCTTTAAATAATGAGAGAATTTGGATTACAAAACATGGTCAACGATCCCACACGAGTTGATTCCGGCAATATCCTTGACCTCATACTCACTTCTAATCCATCGATAATTGCTAACACTCACACCACTCCCGGCATGAGTGATCATGAAGCTGTGACCTTTAATGTAAACCTAAATCCAGTCCGTAACAGTAAACCACCACGCAAAGTGTTCCAATATAAATCTGAAAACTGGGATAAGCTTAAAGACGACATAAAACTACTAACAACAACATACTTTGACACGAACCCAAACTCAAGAGAGTTCAACACAAATTGAAACTTTTTCCGGAATAATCTTATTTCATTAGTCAACAATAATATTCCCAGCCGCAAAAACAAAGCAAAAACCCAACTACCCTGGATAACACTTGAAATAATAAGAATGCAAAGAAAACGTAACAAAAGCCATAAAAAGCAAAACAAACTGGATGCAATAGCGACTGGGAAAGGTTTAGGCAACTCCGAAAACAAGCCACTAAAGCTGCAACCAAATCCTATTCAGACTATCTCAACAATCACATTGGAGACAGCCTAAAAACAAACCCAAAACAATTCTGGTCATTCATTAAAGAAAACAAACGATAATACATTGGCATCCCTACACTGCAAGCAAACGATCAAGCAGTTTTAAACGATCATAACAAAGCAAACACACTTAACAACCAATTCAGGTCCGTGTTTACTCAAGAAATATACACCATCCTCCAACTAGCTCCATCCATCTATCCCGATATCCCCTCCCTCGAAATCGGGATAGACGAAGTAATCAAGCAACTGAAAAATCTAAACCAAAGTAAAGCTACAGGCCGAGACGAACTTCCAGCTAGAGTCCTTAAAGAGACTGCAGTGGAAATTGCCCCCATCATCACACACATTTTCCAGCAGTCATACAACACTTGCAAACTCCGAGATGACTGGCTCCAAGCACTAGTAACACCAATACACAAAAAAGCCACAAATCAGACCCCGCTAATTATAGACCAATTTCGCTAACATGCATCCTCTGCAAAGTTATGGAGCACATCATTCTAAGCAACATGTGTACACACTTACACAAACACAACATCCTCCTCCACTTCCAACATGGATTCCAGCCAGGTCTGTCTTGTGAATCCCAACTCATCGAGACAGTCCACGACTGGATGACTGCTATGGACAATACGACACAAATAAATGCCATCCTACTAGATTTTGCCAAAGCCTTCGACAAAGTCCCCCATTACCTTTCTATAGAATAACTGGAAATACACAAAACTGGATCAAATCGTTTCTATCCAATCACAAACAGTCAACGGAGCCCTTTCGGACAGAACAGATGTTACATCTGGTGAACCACAGGGCTCAGTCCTAGGACCTGTCCTATTTTTAGTCTACATAAACAACATAAACGAAAATGTCCAATCTCCCGTACGTCTCTTTGCAGACGACAGCATTATACATCGCAAAATCACGTCCGAAACCGACCACGAAATTTTCCAATCTGACCTGATCAAAACATGGTCTGACAAATGGCAAATGGAATTTAGCATATCTAAATGTGTGCATCTCCCAATAACAAACAAAACCAAACCCAGACTACATTCATATTGACTCTTTGGCATGTCACTCTCTACCGTCTCTAGCCACCCATACCTTGGAGTAAAATTAGATTCTAAACTAACCTGAGCAAACCATATCACTGACATAGCTTCCAAATCTTCAAAAGTTCTAGGCATGATCAAACGAACCCTCGGACCATGCAAACCCTCGGTAAAAGAAACAGCCTATAACATGCTAATCCGACCAAAACTCGAGTATGCCTCTCCCATATGGAATCCACACACTGCCACCCAAATTAAACACCTTGAAAGAGTACAACACTGTGCTGCCAGATTTGTCAAAAATTATTATAGACGCCAAACAAACTCAGCAGACCTAATAGCCGTCCTTGGGTGGCCAACTCTTGAACGATGACGCATTATCAAACAAGCCATGACATTTTACAAAATATTAAATAACATAATCAACATCACACCCCCACCAGGTCTACTAACACACTCAAAAAACCGTGGCCACTACGTAGCCCCTAGGTGCCGCATCAATACAGCAGTGTTCTCTTTCTACCCCCGAGCAGTTCGAATCTGGAATATGATCCCACCACAATTTACTGAACTAGAAAATCTCATGAACCTCCCTTTCACCACACCCAATCATCTAAGGTGCTTATAAAATAAACAAACAAACTACCCACAACGCATTTGCACAAACAAACACCATAACACTCCCGCGTTAGCTCAAGTTTGGGCTGTTTGGAGTAAATCGTCTAAGACCTAAGACCTGATCTTGGTTGCTTAATCGGTAGCGTGTCGAGCTGCTATTTTAGGATCCTCGGTTCAAATCCCACAGAGTACTGGAAACTTTTGTGTGTGTTCATTTAGTTTAAGATTCATTTTATTTTGTATAAAACTATTCTGGCACTATTTCGTAATTTAATTTCGTTATCGAAAACATATATAATATATAAACATTCTGGGGGGGGGGGGGGTAAACGTTCTAACTGGCAGTGAGCAGTCAAAACGCGATTCTGAGCCAGACTATCTGTTGTATATTCCTGCCGAAGTCACGCATCCAGGCGAGATTCGGTTAAGCGAGACTAATCCTGACAATGCGTTACATATAACTTCATAAAATGATGACGCTTTAATTCATGAGTATACCAGTGTTGCCATCTAGCAGATAATATTCAGAAGGGCCCGGCCTATCCTTGCCTCCTCATTCTTACTAGTTGAAAAAATGGTGCCCGTCAGGTAAGGTGACTGCTTGCAATGCTAAGAAAGTTGTTAACATAGGCAATTTCCTGTGTTGTTTATAATGCTGGATGTATGGTTTGTTTACGTAAGGGAAATCATACATAAAATGTCAACAAACGTGTAAACGTTGGGGCAAAGTTGTGTTTTCTGAACACTCTAGTCCGGGATGTTACAAGAAAGTCTAATGAGGGGTTCTTTCGAAGATAACAAGACCTCCATTTTCTCAGAACCTATACGAATTTGTTCCTTTATTAGTACATGAGTATTTTGCCCACTTTGACGAAAATAAAATTAATTATTGTTGGTGAAATTTGGGGATTCGTAACAAAATTATTCCATGACTATAGGGGCACTGATTTTTTGCGATCGCAGAAAACGGGAAGCATTCGCGGAATCGGCGTTTTGAAACGGAATTTGCCTTTTTTAACGGAAATTCGCAAAAAAATCGGACGCAAACGTGGTATATGCGTTTTCGAAAGGATCTTCCGTGATCGCGGAAAAAGAGCAGAAGCACAACCTCTTTCCTCGATAATGCCTTAACTGGAGATATTTTGAAACAAACTGTTTAATATGCAACAGTGCTAATTTATTTCGGTGGATTTATGACGCAGGATTTTTAAAACGAGCAAGGCAAATTATTGCAAAGTGTCAATCGACGTAAACAGGGATACGCACAGAAGGCGCTAACAACCGTTTCGCGATCATTGTCTGGCTGTCCGCTAAGCGCATAGAAGACATGTTGCTAATTAAATGTAGTTGTCACATCTTTAGAACACGAATAAGTGTACATATTCCAATTTTGAACACAAAACACGCAGGAGTAACAACAGCCTAGGTTACACTGGCTCAAAGTGAGATAGTTCGCGTTTCGTAGTTCGTTGGAAAAGAAAGTTGATTGAGATGACGGCGTGAGACATGCGCCGCGAGACGTCTAGATACTTAAAATAAACCTATCATTATTATTTGGATATGCTTGCGCGCATACGTGGGCCTGGCCTCTTTTATATTTTTGCGAGTTGGGCCTGGTTTAAAAAAAATGGGTATGTTAAACGGTTATGTTAACATTTTTCTCTTAATTTGAACCTCGAGCGCCAAAGGTTCAACCCTTAGAATATATTTAACAAGATTTAACAAGGAATGGGACGTGTTTCAAAACACCATATATATGTCAAGATTCAAACCTTTTATACTACTTTTTAAAATCATTTGTTTTGATCGTAAAACGTACTGTGCACGTAATACGTAAATGTAACCTAACAATCACAGGCAATAACTTAAAAAAAACGGCCCCTGCGCGATATACTTGTCTACATAGAGTAGATGCTGACACATATTATTTGACAATATTCTACACTGTCACGACTAAGGCCTACCGATGGTCGTGAACTTCACATTCTCTCAAAATCATCGTCATTTCGAACAATCAACGAGTATCTGCGATCGCGTAATGGTGTTTATGTAACGATGCTTGTGTTTGCTAACATTTAGTACATTGAAGGCTATATAATAAACGTTGATGGTTACAGACCAGACAAGAAAGAATAACATACAAAGATCCACAAGGGTCTGGACTTGGTCCGTAGCTGTTTATTCTGTATATTAATGACATGTGCAATGTTTCTAAACTAAACAATTTTGTCTCATTTGCTGATGACACGAACAACTTATGTTCGGCCAATGATATAAAACAGCTTAACAGAAAATATTGTAACGCACTGTATAAATTGCAATTGTGGTTCTCAATCAACAAATTGTCTCGTAACATAGCTAAGATCAATTACAGGTTATTTATTTTCTGATCGTGCACAATTGTTTGATGTAAATATCAAGATAACATATATACATACTATTAAGAGTATAAGTTACGAAATTTCTAGGCGTGCTTATCGACGAATCATTACACTGAAAAGACCACATCAGTCGTGTAAATTCTAAACTGGCCATTGTATGTATATGTTATATTGTATGTATATGTTATATTTTACAGTGTGTATGTATATGTTATATTGTATGTATATGTTATATTGTATTCAGATTCAGACTGTTTGTTACCAAGTAGCATTTAAAATGTACGAGGAATTCTTGGCGTTGTGGCGTCAACATACATGCACGCTTGTCTCCCCTGCCCCCCATCATGCACACGCAAAATATACAATCAGAAACATTATGAAACTATGCTAAAACTAGTATAAATTTAAACCAAGGCCAGCTGCCAACATATTTTAAGACAGTCGTACATCTATTGACATAAAGTGAACTTGATAACATAATATTAATACCGTCTGAACATTGCCTAAAAAGTATACATGTAGTTAAATAAATAAATGTATAAATAAATCATCTGACGATATATAAGAACTAAGCTGACAGTTATACAATATGTACATACATGTAGTCAAGTTAATAAATAAATACCTAAACAAATAAAAAATAAATAATTTAGCATGGCAACATAAAATCTAAACCGACTGAAAACAATATCATGGCATCTCACGCTTCAAGTGACTCACAGCTATGTATGTATATTGTATGTATATGTTATATTGTACAGTGTGTATGTATATGTTATATTGTACGTGTATGTTATATTGTATGTATGTGTTATATTGTATGTATGTTATATTGTACAGTGTGTATGTATATGTTATATTGTACGTGTATGTGTTATATTGTATGTATATGTTATATTGTACATTGTGTATGTATGATATATTGTATGTATGTGTTATATTGTATGTATATGTTATATTGTACACTGTGTATGTATGATATATTGTGTTTGTTATATTGTATGTGTATGTTATATTGTATGTATATGTTATATTCCACTATTTTTTGGTCGTGTTTATTGTACTGTGTGGAAATAGTGTAGAATTACAAATATTCCGACCTGTGATACGGCGTCTTCTGTATCGTCGCTAGTTTTGGAAAACTTTTTGTTTTGATTAGCCCTTGTGATTACCTACATAGACCATTCAAGTTTGCCATATTTGGCATGTATATTTTGTGAGTTGTCTTGCATACTTCCAGTGATGATGTACGGCATGGAAACACGGACACTCACCAGCCAGACAAAGAGCAAGCTAGCAGCCGGGCAAGCAAAGATGGAAAGAAGTGTGTTTAACACCACATATTGGGAGAGAAAAACAAATATCCGGGTAAGAGAGAAGATCCAGGTCGTAGACGTGATAGAACAAATCTGAAAGCAGAAGTGGACCTGGGCAAGGCACATCAGTAGACTACGAGATAACCAATAGACATCGCGTATCACAACTTGGATACCTTATGAAGGGAAACAATCTTGACGAAGAGACGGTGGAGAGAAGAACTAAATGAGTACTGGAAGGGCACCATCTGGCAGAGGATAACGCAAAACGGGCAGATCTGGAAACGTCATGCTGAGGCCTTCGCCCAACCAAGTTCGTTCAAATAGCCGCTTGCACATTCATTTGTGTTCTGTGTTGTAACAAACAATTGTGCGTGTATGCGTGTGTGTGTGTGTGTGTGTGTGTACGTGCAGGTGTAACCACAGCACACACGTCAAACATGTTACAAAACACACGACAAATGTACTAATCCTTTTGAACAATATTCACAGTGAAATAGTGTAATAATATATTTAAAAAGTGTCACATTCAAAAGATCATAGAATCCCTTATAGAGTAAATACAATTATTTAATATCTATGCAGTCAGATATTAAAATAAAGAACCACTGTGAAAACACAAGTGTAACTGATTCTGCAACACTAAATATATGTTAAAATGTAAATGATTCTGATGCTTCCCATCCATATAATGCCATATACCAGTACAGGGCAGATGGAAGGCTAAAATCTAAATAAAACCATGCAAATTACTAAGAGGTAGGGTGCTATATTGTTCAATTACATTCTGGCCATCGTGTAGATTCGCAATGAATTGCTATATGATGGAAATCAAGTCATCACAGCAGATCCAGCTGGTTATCTTTTAAAACCGTGTTTTGTTTTAACACTGCAAAACATTTATGATCCTTACAATAACATATCTTGTTCGTAGCAATTTGTATAACGTGAATTACACGAACGTTTAGGCATGACCTGAAAATACTGATGTACAACACTACACAAGATTGATTAGGTTGGAGGAGGTGTTCATGTAGCAAGGTGAGGGGGTGTTCATGTAGCAAGGTGAGGGGGTGTTCATGCAGCAAGGTGAGGGGGTGTTCATGTAGTAAGGTGAGGGGGTGTTCATGTAGTGGTCAGCCGTGGTCAGCTGTGGTCAGCTCCATACAGTAGCTGTGTGACTGCAAGAGTTCTTCTCAGACTGTGATGGACGCCGTCCTACAAACACAAGGCCGATTGTCACATGGCGCAACTTACTGTGATCAGTGGCTGAACAACTAACCAGCGTACTGTGGTCAGTGATAGAACAACTGACCAGAGTACTGTGGTCAGTGGTAGAACTGACCAGCTTACTGTGGTCAGCGGTAGAACAACTAGCCAGCTTACTGTGGTCAGCGGTAGAACAACTAACCAGCTTACTGAGGTCAGTGGTAGAAGTGACCACCTTACTGTGGTCATTGGTACAATTGACCACCTTACTGTGGACAGTGGTAGAACTGACTAGTGTACTGTAGTCATTGGTAGAACTGACCAGCTTGCTATGGTCAGTGGTAGAACTGACCAGCTTACTGTGGTCAGTGGTAGAAATGACCAGCTTACTGTGATCAGTGGTAGAACTGACCAGCATACTGTGTTCCGTTGTAAAACTGACCAGTTTACTGTGGTCAGTTGTAGAACTGACCAGCTTATTGTGGTCAGTGGTAGTACAACTGACCAGCTTACTGTGGTCTGTGGTAGAACTGACCAGCTGACAGTGCAAATATGAGAGACTGCACTCTGCCCACTGCGACATTGTAACGAAGCTCTTTGTAGTATTTACCCCTGGTGTGAGACAGTAACACAACATCAAAGACACATCCTGGCCTACTTGGCACATCCTGGCCTACTTGGCACGTCCTGGCCTACTTGGCACGTCCAGTGACAAATACGACTCACATATGTAATGAGTATAATGTGGAATTTTTAATTCACTGAAACAAAGCTGTTACGCAATCATAATGTATTAAGGTGCAGCGTTAATAGAAGAGTGTTGGTTTAAGGTGCGGTGTTGAGAGAAGAGTGTTGGTTTAAGGTGCAGTGTTGATAGAAGAGTGTTGGTTTAAGGTGCAGTGTTGAGAGAAGCGTGTTGGTTTAAGGTGCAGTGTTGAGAGAAGAGTGTTGGTTTAAAGTGCAGTGTTGATAGAAGAGTGTTGGTTTAAGGTGCAGTGTTGAGAGAAGAGTGTTGGTTTAAGGTGCAGTGTTGATAGAAGAGTGTTGGTTTAAGGTGCAGTGTTGATAGAAGAGTGTTGGTTTAAGGTGCAGTGTTGAGAGAAGAGTGTTGGTTTAAGGTGCAGTGTTGAGAGAAGAGTGTTGGTTTAAGGTGCAGTGTTGAGAGAAGAGTGTTGGTTTAAGGTGCAGTGTTGATAGAAGAGTGTTGGTTTAAGGTGCAGTGTTGAGAGAAGAGTGTTGGTTTAAGGTGCAGTGTTGATAGAAGAGTGTTGGTTTAAGGTGTAGTATTGATAGAAGAGTGTTGGTTTAAGGTGCAGTATTGATAGAAGGTTGTTGGTTTAAGATGCAGTGTTGATATAAGGGTGTTGGTTTAAGGTGCAGTGTTGATAGAAGAGTGTTGGTTTTCGGTGCAGTGTTGAGAGAAATGTGTTGGTTTAAGGTGCAGTGTTGAGAGAAGAGTGCTGGTTTACTGCAGGAAGAGAAACAACATTTGCACTAACCCGCCAGAGAATGATAAGACCGTCAGCGCCACACGACACCATCCCTTCTCCTCCCAGGTCAAGACACATCTACAAACACACAGACTAAGTCTAGGCACGTCTTGCAACACATATACCAAGTCTAGGCACATCTGGCAATGCACAGATCACGTCTAAACACACATGATAACACACAGACCAAGTCTAGACACATCTGGTAACACACAGACGTCTAGATACATCTGGCAACACAGAGACCAAGTCTAGGCACATCTGGCAACACACAGACCAAGTCTAGACACATCTGGCAACACATATACCAAGTCTAGGCACATCTGGCAATGCACAGATCACGTCTAAACACACATGGTAACACACAGACCAAGTCTAGACACATCTGGTAACACACAGATGTCTAGACACATCTGGCAACACAGAGACCAAGTCTAGACACATCTGGCAACACACATACCAAGTCTAGACACATCTGGCAACATACAGACCAAGTTTAGACACATCTGGTAACACAGAGACCAAGTCTAGACACATCTGGTAACACAGAGGCCAAGTCTAGGCACATCTGGTAACACAGAGACCAAGTCTAGGCACATCTGGCAACACACAGACCAAGTCTAGACACATCTAGTAACACACAGACCAAGTCTAGACACATCTAGCAACACACAGACCAAGTCTAGACACATCTGGTAACACACAGACCAAGTCTAGACACATCTGGCAACACACAGACCATGTCTAGTCTAGTCTAGTCTAATTTTATGAGTTTGTGAGAACATCAAAATGACATAAACATATATATTAGATATATACCTTGTAATCTCATACCTTATAATCTCATACCTTATAATCTCATAATCTCATACTTCATAATCTCATACCAAACAATTCAAAACTAATAAAATGCATTAATAAACATATACATCAAGAAACAACATATTATATGAGTCAAAATGACCTCATTTCTAAAATTAGTTGCTTTTGTTAAGTCTGCTTCAATTTTAGCAATAAATAAAAAATGGGCCAAGTGGCCCTGAAGTCCTTTGGACTAATACGTCTATATGTGACCCCGGCTGACCAAATGAGTGATAAGTCGGAAAAATTGTAACATTGTTTTCTTTCATCATTGTAAAGGTTTGGTAGGGTGCTTTACACGGTTTCAAAAATTATGAATGCTACAAAAATTGGCAAAGTTATGGAGCATTGAACATGGTAGGGGTCAAAAAGTTAAAATGAAGAAAACGGCTGTTGAAGTTTTACATTATATATGCAAATGGATTGCATGGAAATATTACATGCATGACATTCCAGGCACACAGTATGTATGTTATGTTGCACTGATACACTAGAAGTACAAATGTGCTGCTACAAAAACTTTATTATGTCTCTTTATGTGTAACACTAAGAGAACAGATTATTTGAGAGCAAAAGGGAGCATCAGACACTGGGACAGTGTGACTGCTGCCTGGCTAAATGGATGCAATGGTGCTTTGAAGTTAGTTCTTCTGCCAACTATCCTTTTCACACAAGCCTATAGATTTAGTGGCTCCCAGCACACTACTGAGCCTAAACTACCATTGCTGTGTGAAAAACGTCCTAATGTATTTGAACTTGAGCCACTAACTGTCCACCAAGTAGTAGCAGAGCAGTTTTATAATAATAATCCACAAGTTAAGTGGCAGTGATCTTCTTTTTATCATTCATGTGATGTTTATTGTGAGCAGGGCGGACAAATGGCTATCATACGTAGACAGGTACAATGTTGACATGTTTACTGTTCACTTATTGCACCATGTCTTGCATTTAGAGGAATAATAATAATAGAAAATAAAATGTTGTTTTTAAATACATGCATTGATGAGAAACTGGGAAATACAGATTTCTTGTGTATAGCGAAACTATGTCAACTCTTCTAATGGTTGACATTTGGTTGTTTCAGATGTCAACTATATTGTGAATCTGTATTGTCTATATTGATACAATTGATTTACATAGTACCATGTCTACACAAGGCATGGCAAGTGTAAACAGAACAGTAGAATGCATTTGATATCAATAAAGTGTAGGATATTTCACTCTATAGTTGTCCAGAATATTAATTTTCTATGTTTGTCACCTACAGGTGACAATACATCTTTAACCAATAGACACCACAGTCACACCATTTTATAATAATTAAATGAACATCAAAATAAACACAACTTGCAATTATAGAAAATCAATAGTTTTGAAGATACAGTTTAAAATCTGAAGGGGTCAAATGTGTCTGCTCTGCCTGTGACCAATTCAAGATTAGTCAAGGTCTCAATGGAACAATGCAGAGTGGAGTGAGGCCATGGGGAGGGGGGCAGTTTCTGGCACAATACACAACATCTACACAACATTGGGTGTGGTCTCAAGGGCCCTTCTCAAAACCACATCACTAGATAATGTAAAACTTTTGCACTTTGGGGGGCCCTGAGGTGCCCTAAGAATGATTCAATCAAATACAGATTTATTGTGTATAGTGGCAGTACCCTAATATACGTTTATGCAAAAAATTAGAAAAAAAGTTGCTGAACAGTTTTTGAAAAAATAGGCAAAATATGACAAATTACCAGCTTTTTGGGCCCTTGGGGGCCCTACGGGGTCCTTAGAATGATTAAATCAAATACAGATTTCTTGTGCATAGTGGCAGTACCCTAAGATACGTCTATGCAAAACTAGAAAAAAAGTTGCTGAACAGTTTCTGAGATATGGCAGCTGACGGCGGACGTAGAGTGATGGCAATAGTCCCTTGGACCTTCGGCCCAAAGGACTAAAAACTAATGAGGATATTTCAATAACTGATGTATCATTTTAAACTGCATGATATGTGGAATCCAGAAAGGTATAAAAGACAATTTCACAGTTGGGGAGTTCAGTTGAAAATTGTTTGCTGCTGTGCCGCCGTATCCTAAACTGTAGTTCAGATTCTCCGGCTCAACTCTCTCATTTAAAAGGGCATAAGGGGCATGGTAACCCCCCTGGTCACCCCCCTACATCCGCCTATGGTGAGATCAGGTCACGACCATCCCACTGTGTAGAGCTTTACCTGTAGAGCACCTGACTGACCCTCTCACCTATACAGTGCCTGAGTTACTCTCTCACCTATACAGTGCTTGAGTTACTCTCTCACCTGTACAGCACCTGAGTAACCATCTCACCTGTACAGTGCCTGAGTTACTCTCTCACCTGTACAGCACCTGAGTAACCCTCTCACCTGTACAGTGCCTGAGTGACCCTCTCACCTGCACATCACCCGAGTGACCCTCTCACCTGTACAGTGCCTGAGTGACCCTCTCACATGTACAATGCCTGAGTGACCCTCTCACCTATACAGTGCCTGAGTTACTCTCTCACCTGTACAGCATCTGAGTGACCCTCTCACCTGTACAGCACCTGAGTGACCCTCTCACCTGTACAGCACCTGAGTGATCCTCTCACCTGTACAGTGCCTGAGTTACTCTCTCACCTGTACAGCACCTGAGTAACCCTCTCACCTGTACAGTGCCTGAGTGACCCTCTTGCCTGTACAGCACCTGAGTGACCCTCTCACGTGTACAGTGCCTGAGTGACCCTCTCACATGTACAATGCCTGAGTGACCCTCTCACCTATACAGTGCCTGAGTTACTCTCTCACCTGTACAGCACCTGAGTAACCCTCTCACCTGTACAGTGCCTGAGTTACTCTCTCACCTGTACAGCACCTGAGTAACCCTCTCACCTGTACAGTGCCTGAGTGACCCTCTTGCCTGTACAGCACCTGAGTGACCCTCTCACGTGTACAGTGCCTGAGTGACCCTCTCACCTGTACAGTGCCTGAGTGACCCTCTCACCTGTACAGCACCTGAGTAACCCTCTCACCTGTACAGTGCCTGAGTTACTCTCTCACCTGTACAACACCTGAGTGACCCTCTCACCTGTACAGTGCCTGAGTGACCCTCTTGCCTGTACAGCACCTGAGTGACCCTCTCACGTGTACAGTGCCTGAGTGACCCTCTCACATGTACAATGCCTGAGTGACCCTCTCACCTATACAGTGCCTGAGTTACTCTCTCACCTGTACAGCACCTGAGTAACCCTCTCACCTGTACAGTGCCTGAGTTACTCTCTCACCTGTACAGCACCTGAGTAACCCTCTCACCTGTACAGTGCCTGAGTAACCCTCTTGCCTGTACAGCACCTGAGTGACCCTCTCACGTGTACAGTGCCTGAGTGACCCTCTCACATTTACAATGCCTGAGTGACCCTCTCACCTATACAGTGCCTGAGTTACTCTCTCACCTGTACAGCACCTGAGTAACCCTCTCACCTGTACAGTGCCTGAGTTACTCTCTCACCTGTACATTACCTGAGTAACCCTCTCACCTGTACAGTGCCTGAGTGACCCTCTCACGTGTACAATGCCTGAGTGACCCTCTCACCTATACAGTGCCTGAGTTACTCTCTCACCTGTACAGCACCTGAGTAACCCTCTCACCTGTACAGCACCTGAGTGACCCTCTCACCTGTACAGTGCCTGAGTGACCCTCTCACCTGTACAGCACCTGAGTGACCCTCTCACCTGTACAGCACCTGAGTGACCCTCTCACCTGTACAGTGCCTGAGTGACCCTCTCACCTGTACAGCACCTGAGTGACCCTCTCACCTGAACAGCACCTGAGTAACCCTACACCTGTACAGCACCTGAGTGACCCTCTCACCTGTACAGTCCTGAGTGACCCTCTCACCTGTACAGTGCCTGGGTGACCCTCTCACCTGCACAGTGCATGACTAATCCTCTCACCTGCACAGTGCATGAGTAACCCTCTCACCTGTACAGCACCTGAGTAACCCTCTCACCTGTACAGCACCTGAGTGACCCTCTCACCTGTGCAGCACTGAGTAACCCTCTCACCTGTACAGCACCTGAGTGACCCTCTCGCCTGTACAGTACCTGAGTGACCCTCTCACCTGTACAACACCTGAGTGACCCTCTCACCTGTACAGCACCTGAGTAACCCTCTCACCTGTACAGCACCCGAGTGACCCATACACTCCCCCAGTAACTGCGGCTCCATGGGTAAACTCTCTGTATCTGTGCGTACTTCTACGTCCTCAGAGCTGCAACAGTGATGTACACAAGTTATCATATTTCAGCTTCATCTTCTTTACACAGTGGGACATTGTGTTAGTTTTCCACAAGACTAGAAACTTTGTGGAATGGCAACTGACAACAAGGGCTAACAGCAAAATGTAGAGATGGTGATCTAAGTCAACAACAAAATAACAGATCACAAGATAGCACATCAAACGTATCTGTTTATTTACTGTCCAAGATACAACAACGCCATTTATAACATTTGCACCAACGGTAATCAGAACATTTCAACTTGAACAATTATATTTAACATTCAACATTGTCACCCTGCCTTATCAAACAACACATGCCACTCTCTTCCCAAGTGGCTGCACGCACCTGAGGCCAAGAAAATCCTTCAGGAAGCCTCCTGCCTTCCTCTTCTGATCCTCCACGAAGCCTCCCTCCTCCTCCTCCTCCTCCTCCAAGACCCTCTGCAGACACCCGGCCGACCCCCACAGTCTGATACAGCCATCCTCCGAACAAGACACCAACAGACGACTACAAGACAGAGACAATATAATGAAGTTGTAGCGTTTTACATTGATTTGTCTGTCCTTTGTTCTGTTCTAAATACTTTACAAAAGTCTCTGTCTTCTTTATAGATATGTATATCCTAAAGTTAATTGGTGTAGGCAATTGTTAGAAGGTGCTTCTTCATTGCTGTCTGACAGACGCAGTGGTGTCACTCAGTCTGACAAACTGAGGAGACTGTTACAAACTACAGGGCCAGTTTAGAGTACACACAGTCTGCGACTGTCTGGAGGCGTGATGTGGGCAGAGCACACAGTCAATATATGTTTCATTCACCAACTAAACACAAACTCTGGTACACACACCCACTAAGCACAAAACACAAACTCTTGTACAATCATTGGTGTTTCCTCACCCACTAAACACAAACTCTTGTACACCCATTGCTGTTTCACTCACCCACTAAACACAAACTCTTGTACACCCATTTCTGTTTCACTCACCCACTAAACACAAACTCTTGTACACCCATTTCTGTTTCACTCACCCACTAAACACAAACTCTTGTACAATCATTGGTGTTTCACTCACCCACTAAACACACTCTTGTAAACCTATTTCTGTTTCACTCACCCACTAAACACAAACTCTTGTGCACCCATTGCTGTTTCACTCACCCACTAAACACAAACTCTTGTACACCCATTAATGTTTCAATCACCCACTAAACACAAACTCTTGTACACCCATTGCTGTTTCACTCACCCACTAAACACAAACTCTTGTACACCCATTTCTGTTTCACTCACCCACTAAACACAAACTCTTGTACAATCATTGGTGTTTCACTCACCCACTAAACACAAACTCTTGTACACCCATTGCTGTTTCACTCACCCACTAAACACAAACTCTTGTACACCCATTGCTGTTTCACTCACCCACTAAACACAAACTCTTGTACAATCATTGGTGTTTCACTCACCCACTAAACACAAACTCTTGTAAACCTATTTCTGTTTCACTCACCCACTAAACACAAACTCTTGTGCACCCATTGCTGTTTCACTCACCCACTAAACACAAACTCTTGTACACCCATTAATGTTTCAATCACCCACTAAACACAAACTCTTGTACACCCATTGCTGTTTCACTCACCCACTAAACACAAATTCGACGTGTAGAATCTTTGAGTAATGAGCGTTGAGTTTCTCAACAAGGAGTGTTCCTGTCTTGACGTCGTAGACACTGAAGCCAGATCCCACGGTGCTGACAATGTAGTTCTGTAAACAGGACGACATTGAGATTAAAGACACTAGTTGTAGGTACTGAATGTAACCACTCATTTTGTAAACGCCGGGAATCAGGCTCATGGCTCAGGTATTTGGCATACACATGCTTCTATCTTAACATCTGATTCCAACAATCTAAAGTGAAGTGACACCCAAAATAGTTGGATTATCAAAACATTGTTTAGACATCCCAACAGAGTTTTGATTTATCTCAACTCGTAACTTGTTTGTCATTTCAATACGTAGTGTCTCAGGCAAGTTGTAACTACTTATATTTGTAGTTACTTACATTTGTAGCTACTCTGATGTAGAAGTCAACCACCCACAGTGGTAACCATAATATGTTCAATGCTTTAGCTATACAATCTGTCGTTAGTAGCTATAGAAAAAGAATCTACCTTTTCCTCTCTGACCATAGATTCGATACCATAGTTATACAGTCTGTTTTTAGTAGAAGAGAAGTGAAGATGGTGTTTGATTGAACAAGTCTGCCAGGGAGTAAAGTGTAAAGTGCTTTGAGCAGTCCTGAGAACTGAATACTGCACTATATAAGAACTTATGTTTACTTTTACTTTGAGCTAGAGAGAAAGAACCTACCTCTTCCACTGTCGTCATGTGCTGGATGCTGAAGCGATAGAGTCTATCATCCCCCTGGTAGTCATCGACACAGTTAAAAGACCGGAGAGCAATGAATGTGTCCGAGTTCCACACAACAATGCTGCCATCTAGTGAGCCACTTGCAAAGGACAACTCTACAACAGTGCAATATGATCTGACCATCTAGTGAACCACTTGCGAAGGACAACTCTACAACAGTTGCAATATGATCTAACCATCTAATGAGCCACTTGCAAAGGACAACTCTACTACAGTTGCAATGATCTGACCATCTAGTGCGCCACTTGCAAAGGACAACTCTACAATGGTTGCAGTGGTCTGACCATCTAGTGAGCCACTTGCAAAGGGCAACTCTACAACAGTTGCAATGATCTGACCATCTAGTGAGCCACTTGCAAAGAGCAACTCTAAAACAAATGCAATGGTCTGACTATCTAATGAGCCACTTGCAAAGAGAAACTCTACAACAGTTTAGATTTAACAAGATTGCCACCCAGAGAATTAACTGTAGATGGCAGGTGGACAAGGAAGCCTTATCGAGAATGCAACCCATTTTATCTACGTTGCAATATGATCTGACCATCTAGTGAGCTGCTTGCAAAGGCCAATTCCACAATATCTGTAATGATTTGACATCATGTACGATGCTGATGGCATGTATCATTCAACTGATGAAATTATAGCATCAAGTATTTGACATCATGTATGATGCTGATGGCATGTACCATTCAACTGATGACATCATAGCATCAAGTATTTGACATCATGTACGATGCTGATGGCATGTATCATTCAACTGATGACATCATAGCATCAAGTATTTGACATCATGTATGATGCTGATGGCATGTATCATTCAACTGATGACATCATAGCATCAAGTATTTGACATCATGTACGATTCTGATGGCATGTATCATTCAACTGATGACATCATAGCATCAAGTATTTGACATCATGTACGATGCTGATGGCATGTATCATTCAACTGATGACATTATAGCATCAAGTATTTGACATCATGTACGATGCTGATGGCATGTATCATTCAACTGATGACATCATAGCATCAAGTATTTGACATCATGTACGATGCTGATGGCATGTATAATTCACCTGATGACATTATAGCATCAAGTATTTGGGGGACATTGTTATATAAAACATTTGATATTATGAAATGCCAAAATTTCTCCATGTTTATTCTGACGTTCACATGAATACTTCTCCCATGTTTATACAGCTGGATAGTAAGAACAAGCTTGCAGCTTAGTTACCTTGCTACCTCTGAGATTTGTGTCTAGCGCCCAGCATAAAACGGTGGGTTACATGTCCCGGTGAAATGAACATGACAACCAAAACAATCTTGGAGCAATGTCAGCCGAGGAATCAACGAGAAAGAGGTGAACACAAACACAACGTCTGCCTGTACATCACGCTAGCGTGTGTCTTTATGTGTGTTGATGGTTTCCTCCTACTTGCACAAGGGTGACAACCTTACAGGGGTATGTCTACAACCCCTTTTTTCAAAAAATCGTCACTGGTAGAAACTTTTTATCAGTTTTATGGTGACGAGACTAAGCGCACCATTAACTGTGACTAGACTTCGCACACTCTCGCGGTGTCCAGGCAACTTCTGCTGCAAGCTGAGATGTCTTCTTGTCCCTCTGGTGAGCACGCTGTACACTACTGAGAACAGAAAACATCCATTAGTCAGTTGTAGCATTATTACTACATTTGCTTCAAAGTTCACAACAAATCTCATAATTACTCCAAATAATTCTCCTAATAGACTATTTTGCTTTGTTAAAGTTATACTTTGCAATACGTTGATACTGAATCTTGAAACCATGTCATTATCTTTCTACCCTTCAAACAAACATGTAGCATCTTACAACCTACACAGACTGTATGGTACATCATAGGCTCAGCTCAGCCCACCAATAATTGGGGAGGGGGGTGGCACCCACCAACATTTAGGGAAGGGGTGGCATTTTGTAGTATAATTGCTTTTGGCGGGAGGCCGGAGAAAGGCTTAGCCCAAATATTTAGGGAAGGTCGTGCATGTTTTGTTTCAAATGAAGGATTTTGGGGAGGGAGAAGGTTTTTGGGAGCCCCAAGAGAGGGAGCAAATCGAGGTTTACAGAGAGCCTGAAGAGGTGAGAAAAGTTGTTGAATGTCGCTGATGGTGCGGTGGCAAAAAATCTTCAACACACACACACACACACACCCCTTCTTCTGATGTCTGGTCCAACAGTGCACAGAAATGTTGAGCAGAGTGCTGCAGAAATGTCTGCTTAGCCCCCAGAATAAATTTCATTCCAATGACTATTGTATGCAGCTGACAACGAATATTAAACCCAAAATATCCAACAAGTTGCATCTGTACTCGTGATGACATTTGACTGTTGCCTACGACACAAACAAATGTAAGGTGCTCCTAGAAGATACAGTGACAGTGTGAGGAGAGACTTACTCAGTTCGCGGTCGGCGGCTGCCACAATCCTGTTGTTCCTCACCTCCAGGAGCTGCTGAATGTCTACAGAAGACAATAACACATCCTATACAAGGCACTCCTCATCTTTCAGTCAAAAAAAGTCACTGCCTATGGTATAAAATACCTGTCTGCCAATTCGCCATTGCTTTGTGCATATTTGTAACTTCTGAAAGCACAAACACCACTGAAACAAGTTACTAAATGAATTCTGACTATTATTTGTATTTTATGAATCGTATTGTATTTATTACGTGTTTTAGTTCGAGAAGGGCATACCGCCTCACATGTCGCACGACTTCAGCTATATCCCTTCCACAGCAGCAGCGCACCATACTGTGCTGTTGTATTACGTTGATGTTGTTGAATAAAAACTCTCATTCATTCATTCATTAAACTGCCAACAAATAATGAATGGAATGGTTTGGTTATTAAGCAAATAAGAAGAGATGTAACGAGATGCAGACCACCCACCTGGATAACAACCAAGATGTGAACCACACATCCGGATAACAACCGAGACGTGAACCACACATCTGGATAAAAACCGAGATGTGAACCACACATCTGGATAACAACCGAGATGTGAACCACACACCTAGATAACAACTGAGATGTGAACCACATATCCGGATAACAACCAAGATGTGGAGCACTCACTCACTCACTCATGTTGGCCACTGGGGTCGAACATTAGTGGCTTCAATCAATTAAAAAAGATGTGGGTCTAGAGACGGAGGAGCTGAAAGACGGTAATGGCAGACAGAGGGATCTGGAGACAAGTGATTGAAGCTACTAATGTTCGTGATATGGAGCACACATCCAGAAAACAACCGAGATGTGAACCACACATCCAGAAAACAACCAAGATGTGAACCACACATCTGAAAAACAACCAAGATGTGAACCACACATACGCAAAACAACCAAGATGTGAACCACACATCCGGATAATAAACAATATGTGAACCACACATCCGGACAACAACCGAAATGTGAACCACACATCCGGATAACAACCAAGATGTGAACCACACATCCAGATAACAACCAAGATGTGAACCACACTTCCAGATAACAACCGAGATGTGAACCACACATCCGAATAACAACCGAGATTTGAACCACACATCCGAATAATAACCAAGGTGTGAACCACACACCGAGACAACAACGAATCAGATGTTTTCACTCATTGGGTTTTATAATGATTTAGCAAGTATCAACTATCATTGAGTGAAACCATCAGATGAAATACTAAATCCTGTGAAAATGGTGCATAGAAATAATAAACTTGTCTGACTTGATATATTAGAACACAATACTAGGGACACTTTCAAATGTCCCCCAACCTAACAATCATAATCAATTCTTACATGGATTTCAACAAAAGCGTGCAAATGTTCTATCAAACTATCTGCGCATATTACATTAACTAATCACACAGTACAAATTGAACGTCGAATTTGATTTGCAAACAATCTAGAAAGTAGATTTAATGTTTGTAATCACGAGAACCACCCAGATATGGGGCTCAAAGCTTATCTGTAATCAAGCTCCAAGCTGCATGTGACATGAGTTTGATGCGACTGACCTTCCTCTGTACCGCGACCTCTATTGTGCAGCAACTCTCCATCTTTGGTCCACAAACACAACTTCTCCCCTCCAGAACAGAAGAGTGACCCGCCCTCCAGAGAAACAAAACTCTGTGGAAGAATGGTATAACTGAAGTATACTAGATTCTAATTGTGGTTAGTGTAGTGGCTAGTGTAGTGGCTAGTGTAGTGGCTAGTGTAGTGGTTAGTGTAGTGGCTAGTGTAGTGGCTAGTGTAGTGGCTAGTGTAGTGGCTAGTGTAGTGGCTAGTGTAGTGGCTAGTGTAGTGGCTAGTGTAGTGGCTAGTGTAGTGGTTAGTGTAGTGGCTAGTGTAGTGGCTAGTGTAGTGGCTAGTGTAGTGGCTAGTGTAGTGGCTAGTGTAGTGGCTAGTGTAGTGGTTAGTGTAGTGGCTAGTGTAGTGGCTAGTGTAGTGGCTAGTGTAGTGGCTAGTGTAGTGGCTAGTGTAGTGGCTAGTGTAGTGGCTAGTGTAGTGGCTAGTGTAGTGGCTAGTGTAGTGGCTAGTGTAGTGGTTAGTGTAGTGGCTAGTGTAGTGGCTAGTGTAGTGGCTAGTGTAGTGGCTAGTGTAGTGGCTAGTGTAGTGGCTAGCACATCCGCCTGGTATGCCAGCACTCCGGAGTTCGAAAACCAGACCGGGCAGGCATCATATTTGGTGTAAAAACCTGGTTCTCATCATTGGGGACTGTGTAACCCTCGTGACTCGGAAATCACGTTAATGTCGGTCCCGTCTTAATTTTCTAAAAATAGGCTGACTAGTTGAATGAGACCTCATAAGACCATTACATTGTAACCACAATAATACAAACTAGTCAGTTAATAGAATGTTGCCGTGTGCTGGAAACAACTAGAACTGGAGATTTAAGCACAGAACATCACTAGCAACTTAAATAAGCCACAAGAGCAGAATTGTGACAATTTAAAAATACATAGTCAGAATTGTGACAATTTAAAGATACATACCGGTAGTCAGAATTGTGACAATTTAAAGATACATAGTTTGAAAGAAATGTAACATTACCCTAGAAATACTGCTGTGTTCTTCCATGCATTTAAGACAAGTCCCAGTCTCTGCGTTCCATATCTTGTGCAAAGTCAGGAAAAACATCCAACCACAAAACAACAAGCACAGAACATTTCATTACGCTAAAATAATGTTTCTCAAATCATTCGGTGCTTCATTTCTTTGAATAAATATCTGATTGACTACTTTCTTTACGGAACTCTAAATTCCATAATAAAAAATGGAGTTTACAGTTAATGTGTTGCCATAAAATGAATACACATATTCGTTTGTCAGACGCTCCTGTCAGAAGGTTGCAGCCACCGCCTGTGGCGCCATCTAGCAGACACATGCAGGTGATAGGACGAGTATGACCCACCAGGGTGCGCCACTTCCTCCCATTCTAGAAACGTGGACAGAAAAGAATATCATTATTATGTAAATTTAATTTAAAGGTGTTAACAAAAGGACAAAACATTTGTTCGGTATTATTACATTTAATAGATCCATATAATAAAAGATTATAATTTCTCTGTAAGGTTTAAACATTTTTTTTGGCATAAGTCACAACTGTTCCGTCCAAATTTGTATCTACGTTTGGTTGTTCAAGTAGAGATTTATGTTGTTCAAGACAATGTAGCACCCACCTGTACATCCCAGACGGTGGCCTGGCAGTCGTCAGCTACCGACACACACCTGTAAACAGAAAAATTACATGTTTTATTGAGAACGACACGCTCTGACAAAATCTAAAATGTGAGTTGTGTTCTAATAGTTTGACAATTGTTACAAATATATTCATGTCTGTTATATAACTGTTGTTAGTGGTTTGTTGTAATTTCTTTCTTTCACTCAATTACTTTGAGTGGGATAGTCGTACCGGTAGTAGAGAGCCACATTCACTGCATCAGACTATAGTCTGTTGTCTGCGCTGCAGGTCTTACATGTTACATACCACAGCATCAGACTTGTCTGTTGTCTGCGCTGCAGGTCTTACATGTTACATGCCACAGCATCAGACTTGTCTGTTGTCTGCGCTGCAGGTCTTACATGTTACGTGCCACAGCATCAGACTTGTCTGTTGTCTGCGCTGCAGGTCTTACATGTTACGTGCCACAGCATCAGACTTGTCTGTTGTCTGCGCTGCAGGTCTTACATGTTACGTGCCACAGCATCAGACTTGTCTGTTGTCTGCGCTGCAGGTCTTACATGTTACGTGCCACAGCATCAGACTTGTCTGTTGTCTGCGCTGCAGGTCTTACATGTTACGTGCCACAGCATCAGACTTGTCTGTTGTCTGCGCTGCAGGTCTTACATGTTACGTGCCACAGCATCAGACTTGTCTGTTGTCTGCGCTGCAGGTCTTACATGTTACGTGCCACAGCATCAGACTTGTCTGTTGTCTGCGCTGCAGGTCTTACATGTTACGTGCCACAGCATCAGACTTGTCTGTTGTCTGCGCTGCAGGTCTTACATGTTACGTGCCACAGCATCAGACTTGTCTGTTGTCTGCGCTGCAGGTCTTACATGTTACGTGCCACAGCATCAGACTTGTCTGTTGTCTGCGCTGCAGGTCTTACATGTTACGTGCCACAGCATCAGACTTGTCTGTTGTCTGCGCTGCAGGTCTTACATGTTACGTGCCACAGCATCAGACTTGTCTGTTGTCTGCGCTGCAGGTCTTACATGTTACGTGCCACAGCATCAGACTTGTCTGTTGTCTGCGCTGCAGGTCTTACATGTTACGTGCCACAGCATCAGACTTGTCTGTTGTCTGCGCTGCAGGTCTTACATGTTACGTGCCACAGCATCAGACTTGTCTGTTGTCTGCGCTGCAGGTCTTACATTTTACATGCCACAGCATCAGACTTGTCTGTTGTCTGCGCTGCAGGTCTTACATGTTACATGCCACAGCATCAGACTTGTCTGTTGTCTGCGCTGCAGGTCTTACATGTTACTTGCCACAGCATCAGAATTGTCTGTTGTCTGTGCTGCAGGTCTTACATGTTACATGCCACAGCATCAGACTTGTCTGTTGTCTGTGCTGCAGGTCTTACATGTTACTTGCCACAGCATCAGACTTGTCTGTTGTCTGCGCTGCAGGTCTTACATTTTACGTGCCACAGCATCAGACTTGTCTGTTGTCTGCGCTGCAGGTCTTACATGTTACGTGCCACAGCATCAGACTTGTCTGTTGTCTGCGCTGCAGGTCTTACATGTTACGTGCCACAGCATCAGACTTGTCTGTTGTCTGCGCTGCAGGTCTTACATGTTACGTGCCACAGCATCAGACTTGTCTGTTGTCTGCGCTGCAGGTCTTACATGTTACGTGCCACAGCATCAGACTTGTCTGTTGTCTGTGCTGCAGGTCTTACATGTTACATGCCACAGCATCAGACTTGTCTGTTGTCTGTGCTGCAGGTCTTACATGTTACATGCCACAGCATCAGACTTGTCTGTTGTCTGCGCTGCAGGTCTTACATGTTACTTGCCACAGCATCAGACTTGTCTGTTGTCTGCGCTGCAGGTCTTACATGTTACTTGCCACAGCATCAGACTTGTCTGTTGTCTGCGCTGCAGGTCTTACATGTTACATGCCACAGCATCAGACTTGTCTGTTGTCTGCGCTGCAGGTCTTACATGTTACTTGCCACAGCATCAGACTTGTCTGTTGTCTGTGCTGCAGGTCTTACATGTTACATGCCACAGCATCAGACTTGTCTGTTGTCTGTGCTGCAGGTCTTACATGTTACTTGCCACAGCATCAGACTTGTCTGTTGTCTGTGCTGCAGGTCTTACATGTTACATGCCACAGCATCAGACTTGTCTGTTGTCTGTGCTGCAGGTCTTACATGTTACATGCCACAGCATCAGACTTGTGTGTTGTCTGCGCTGCAGGTCTTACATGTTACATGCCACAGCATCAGACTTGTCTGTTGTCTGCGCTGCAGGTCTTACATGTTACTTGCCACAGCATCAGACTTGTCTGTTGTCTGCGCTGCAGGTCTTACATTTTACATGCCACAGCATCAGACTTGTCTGCGCTGCAGGTCTTACATGTTACATGCCACAGCATCAGACTTGTCTGTTGTCTGCGCTGCAGGTCTTACATGTTACATGCCACAGCTTCAGACTTGTCTGTTGTCTGCGCTGCAGGTCTTACATGTTACATGCCACAGCATCAGACTTGTCTGTTGTCTGTGCTGCAGGTCTTACATGTTACTTGCCACAGCATCAGATTTGTCTGTTGTCTGCGCTGCAGGTCTTACATGTTACTTGCCACAGCATCAGACTTGTCTGTTGTCTGTGCTGCAGGTCTTACATGTTACATGCCACAGCATCAGACTTGTCTGTTGTCTGTGCTGCAGGTCTTACATGTTACATGCCACAGCATCAGACTTGTCTGTTGTCTGTGCTGCAGGTCTTACATGTTACATGCCACAGCATCAGACTTGTCTGTTGTCTGTGCTGCAGGTCTTACATGTTACATGCCACAGCATCAGACTTGTCTGTTGTCTGCGCTGCAGGTCTTACATGTTACTTGCCACAGCATCAGACTTGTCTGTTGTCTGCGCTGCAGGTCTTACATGTTACATGCCACAGCATCAGACTTGTCTGTTGTCTGCGCTGCAGGTCTTACATGTTACATGCCACAGCATCAGACTTGTCTGTTGTCTGCGCTGCAGGTCTTACATGTTACATGCCACAGCATCAGACTTGTCTGTTGTCTGTGCTGCAGGTCTTACATGTTACTTGCCACAGCATCAGACTTGTCTGTTGTCTGCGCTGCAGGTCTTACATGTTACATGCCACAGCATCAGACTTGTGTGTTGTCTGTGCTGCAGGTCTTACATGTTACTTGCCACAGCATCAGACTTGTCTGTTGTCTGCGCTGCAGGTCTTACATGTTACATGCCACAGCATCAGACTTGTGTGTTGTCTGTGCTGCAGGTCTTACATGTTACTTGCCACAGCATCAGACTTGTCTGTTGTCTGCGCTGCAGGTCTTACATGTTACATGCCACAGCATCAGACTTGTCTGTTGTCTGCGCTGCAGGTCTTACATGTTACTTGCCACAGCATCAGACTTGTCTGTTGTCTGCGCTGCAGGTCTTACATGTTACTTGCCACAGCATCAGACTTGTCTGTTGTCTGCGCTGCAGGTCTTACATGTTACTTGCCACAGCATCAGACTTGTCTGTTGTCTATGCTGCAGGTCTTACATGTTACTTGCCACAGCATCAGACTTGTCTGTTGTCTGCGCTGCAGGTCTTACATGTTACATGCCACAGCATCAGACTTGTCTGTTGACTGCGCTGCAGGTCTTACATGTTACATGCCACAGCATCAGACTTGTCTGTTGACTGCGCTGCAGGTCTTACATGTTACATGCCACAGCATCAGACTTGTCTGTTGTCTGCGCTGCAGGTCTTACATGTTACGTGCCACAGCATCAGACTTGTCTGTTGACTGCGCTGCAGGTCTTACATGTTACGTGCCACAGCATCAGACTTGTCTGTTGTCTGCGCTGCAGGTCTTACATGTTACGTGCCACAGCATCAGACTTGTCTGTTGTCTGCGCTGCAGGTCTTACATGTTACATGCCACAGCATCAGACTTGTCTGTTGTCTGCGCTGCAGGTCTTACATGTTACATGCCACAGCATCAGACTTGTCTGTTGACTGCGCTGCAGGTCTTACAAGTTACTTGCCACAGCATCAGACTTGTCTGTTGTCTGCGCTGCAGGTCTTACATGTTACATGCCACAGCATCAGACTTGTCTGTTGACTGCGCTGCAGGTCTTACATGTTACATGCCACAGCATCAGACTTGTCTGTTGTCTGCGCTGCAGGTCTTACATGTTACATGCCACAGCATCAGACTTGTCTGTTGTCTGCGCTGCAGGTCTTACATGTTACATGCCACAGCATCAGACTTGTCTGTTGTCTGCGCTGCAGGTCTTACATGTTACATGCCACAGCATCAGACTTGTCTGTTGTCTGCGCTGCAGGTCTTACATGTTACATGCCACAGCATCAGACTTGTCTGTTGTCTGTGCTGCAGGTCTTACATGTTACTTGCCACTGTCTTACATGTGACCTGCCACAGTCTTACATGTAACCTGCCACAGTCTTACATGTGACCTGCTACAGTCTTACATGTGACCTGCTACAGTCTTACATGTGACCTGCTACAGTTTTACATGTGACCTGCCACAGTCTTCTTCTTCCTTTTAAAGGGCTGGGCTCTTGCAAGCGTAATTAGCTCTGAGATGCATGCACAGTTGCGTTATGGTGTAGCGACCTGTGCACCAAATATTTAAAATCATATTAAAACTGTGTTAGATTAAAATAGTTTAAAATTCACTTTGGCATGTTCCTCATGGTGTTGCTGGCGGTGGCTGCAGGTTGTGTAAGCCGAGTCTTTTAAAGAAGTGTTTAAGTGAGGATGCTGATGTGGTGGAAGCTGGAAGATGGTTCCAGTCTGCTACTGTCCGGGGGAAAAAAGAATGATAAAGAACTGGGTGGTGGACATGTTCCTGATACAATCGCTGAGTGTCTCTTGGTCTTGGGTCAGAATGGTGGTAGTAATTTGAGCGAATAATATTGACCAGTCCATTATTAATTCTAAAGAGCATTCCTAGTCTATAGTGATATCTTCGCTGTTGGAGTGTGGGCCATTTGAGTTGTAGCAGCCTGGACGTGACACTGCCAGGTGTCCTTTCTGTGTAATTATTAAAACATATCTAGCTTTGTGTGGAGGCATTTACATTTCCCAAAATTGAACAGCATTTGCCACTTTTCAGACCATTTGATCAACCTATCAAGATCATCTTATAAATCTTGTCTATCTCCATCACTTTTAATCCTTCTAAACACTTTTGTATCATCTGCAAATTTCAACACCTTGCTTGTTATTTCATCATCCAAATCGTTGATATATATTAAGAATAATATATGTCCTAGTACTGATCCCGTGGTACCCCACTCAACACCGATTTCCAGTTTGAAGCCTCCCCATCAACTACTACACGTTGTCTTCTGTCAATCAGCCATTGTTCTATCCAGTTTATTATACCATTTGCTATGCCATGGGCCTTTAGTTTAAGCAGTAATCTTTGATGTGCTGCTTTGTCGAAAGCTTTTTGAAAATCTTAGTAGACGATATCGACTGGTGATCCCTCATCTACCCACTTAGTGATGTCTTCCAAAAAACATAACATATTTGTTAAGCATGACCTCGCTTTAAAAAAACCATGTTGAGATGGGTTTATCAAATTTTTTTTAACAAGAAAATCCACCATGTGATCTTTAATTAGTCTTTCTAATAATTTAAAATCATCGATGTTAAACTCACTGGTCTATAGTTCTCTGACTTGGTTCTCGAACTTTTCTAAATAATGGTATAATCAGGGTTCATACAGAATGAGCAAAGTCAAATTCAAGAACATTCAAGAACATTTTCGGGGGAAAAAGGAGGACTTTTTTTCATTAACATTTTTAGAAGTGCTATAAAGAAAAAATGTCATTATTTAATGTCATGTATTTATACATTTCCACTAGAAATTTGTAATTGTGTGTAGGTGTTTTTTTGACAAATTTTGATTAGACGATTCTCACAGAAGACTATTAAACTCTAATTAAATTGCTTTTCACAATCATAACAATGGCAATGACGCTTAGTGCGTCATGTTTTCACTAAGATTCTCATTAGGCTAACTGTGCACATAATTTCTCAGTGAGTCTGAGATATTGCCTGTGGAAGTCAGTCTTAGCAAGTCCAAGATGTGATATTTATTTTTCAAAATGTTGTCTTTTGCTCTGCCTTACCCTGGGCCTAGCCTAGGGCTAGGCCTGGCCTTTAAGTTTAATATGCTTTATTATTTTGGCAACTTAACTTGCTTAAATTATTAGCAGTGTCTGCCTAAAGTTCCTCTTTCGGGGAGTAAAATATTATCTAATACATTTTTTTCTGGAGCTTCCTTCTTTCATTCGATTTCTTACATTTTATATTTGACTTAGGCTTGCAATGCCGTGTGTGGGGACAATCGACACAATGACAGGCGATGTCCACATTATTTTGACATCTTCCGTGCATCGCACTTACTTCTGAATGTCACAGCGATCGTTCACAACCCAATTTTTTTAATCACCATCCAGTAACCCCTCATCTCTGAATCTACTGCCATCCATAACTCAAGGCATGGCAATCATAAACTGAAGAACACATGATGGAAACAAGATTTAAAATAAACAATATGGACGTTGGCGAGTGACCGCACACATGGAGAAAGAGCGCATCTGATTGGTTCACGCATTCACATGGCGACATCTAGCGATTATGTATACTGCTATTTCATGTGGCGCCATCTACTGAATTGTGTTATCGCTCATTTTCATCTTCCGCCATGTTGTTTTTGCAAAATTGTCAGAACCACCGATTTTTACGACAAAAATTACTGACGGATTCCACAAAATATTATTACAATTATTTCGTCGACAACTCGTCACTAACGTGCTTGAATGTTCATGAAAATCTGATTCAAGAACATCCAGTGAAATTCAAGAACATTCGAGGGTACTCGAACGAAAAAATCAAATCCAAGAACATTCAAGACTTTCGGGGACCTGTGCGAACCCTGGGTATAATGTTTGCTTCTTTCCATTCTAAAAGAACCACTCCCTCTTCTAATGACAAACTGAAAACTGTTGCAAGCGGTACACTAATTTGTTCTACAATTTCCAATAGTAGTTTGGGTGGAATACCATCCACTCCAGGTGATTTATTATCCTTCACAGCCCTTATTTTCTTAGCTACCATTTCCGGGGTTACAATTAATTGTCCTAAATAGTCTGAATCTGCCCCCTTGAACTTAGCCTCTGGTACTGGCAGTGAACTAATATCTTCCCTGGTAAACACTGAACTAAAGTACTCATTCAGGTCTTCTGCCATTAAGAATCCCTCTGATATTATATTTCCAGCACAATCTTCTAGAGGACCGACCTTATCTTGAACTTTCTGTTTGCTTCGAACATATGCATAAAAACTCTTGCTGCCATGTTTTATATTACTAGCTAATTTTTGTTCATAGCTTCTCTTTGAATTTCTAATTTCAGCTGTAGCCTGGTTAAGTGCTTCTTTATAACTGTTGTAGTCTTCATCATTTCCAGTGCATCTATAGGACTTCCACATCATTTGTTTATACTAAATTGTTCTAATGGCTTCTTTCGATAAGTGTTTCTTTTAGGACCGTTTCCCTTGTTTTTTTAAGGGAAAAAATGTATCGACTATGCACTTAATTTCACTGTTTAATATATTCCAGCATTCTGTTGCTGTCTTATTTTTCAGTGTGTTATTCCAGTCTATCTTTGTTAAATATTTCCTCATGTCCTTATACCTTCCTTTGTGGAAATTTCTCCTATACTGCTTTTTACTATTCCTTTCTGATTTTACTTTGATGGTAAAATGTATCTGGTTGTGATCACTACTCCCCAGTGACTCACATATCTTGACATTGTCAACTAATTCATTCTGTGAGGACAAAACTATGTCTACCACATTCTCACCCCTGGTTGGTTCTAGCACGTGTTGAGAAAGGAAAGTATCTTGAACTAAAACTAAAACCTTGTGGTCCTCACTCCCCGTACTCTGTAGAGATTTCCATTGTATATGCCCATGGTTAAAATCCCCCATAATAATACAGTCCCGTTTGCTTACTTCCCTTATAGCGTTTTGTATTTTGTCATTCTCTTCTATGCTTACGTTTGGACTTTGATAAACTAACCCAACTGTTAACGTTGAGTTTCCTGTAACTATGTTACACCCTAGCAGCTTGACGTTGCACGCTTTCTAATGGCTGAATATCTTTCTGCTTATGTGGGTCCCAAATGGATGATGCATATTCTAAAATGGGGCGCACCATTGTGGTGTAAGTTGCAGACTTTACCTGAGGAGTACATTGTCAAAATTTCTCCTCAAGAAGCCTATTGTTCTGTTCCCTTTTGCTGCCGTTGCTTCGATATGGTTGGTCCCGGATAGGTTGTCTGCTATGGTTACACCAAGATAGTTGTGAGAACTCGTAGTCTCAAGATACTGATTGTGCAAAGTGTAGTTAGTTAGAATAACCTTCTTGGACTTGTTAGGTAAGATTCGAATGATTGTACATTTAACCTGCCACAGTCTTACATGCGACTTGCCACAGTCTTACATGTGACCTGCCACAGTCTTACATGTGACCTGCCACAGTCTTACATGTGACCTGCCACAGTCTTACATGTGACCTGCCAGTCTTACATGTGACCTGCCACAGTCTTACAGTGTTGCAAAACTGTAAAATGGAGAGTTGCACCTGTCTGGGTCCCAGAGACCATGAGCTTTATTTGTTTAAATATCTTCAGTAGTTTTTGATTTATTTCTAAAATTGATGCAATGAAAATAAACCTGACATTTAAATATGAGATTACACGGTACAATACACATTTCTGCCCAAATCACAATTGATGAGTCATGACCCAGACAGCTATATTTGGCTGATGTGCAGACTAGGCCTGTGGGACGTAATACCCGGTTTACTATGGCGGGTTACGCATATATGTATTCTGCTGTGTGCTCTGGTAATCTATAAATTATAATGTAAGCACCTAACAAAGCTAATACATGTTTCTATACATCATATAACTAAATACGTGTACATTAAATGAATATTTACGTCCATGTATATATTGTGTTGTGAACCTGACCTGCACATACGCCCTACCTGTACACATGCCCTACCTCTACACATGCCCTACCTGTACTTGGAGAGCTTGAGCAAGCGGCGTACTACCCCTGTGTGCTGAGACAAGATCTCAATCTGTGTGTAGGGATTCAGAGACAGCTCACTGAGCACAATCTTCACCATCTCCGCTGACATCTGTGCAGCAGCAAACAGTCTAAATTTTGCAAGGTTTGGTGATTAATATAGTATGAATAAATTGGCAGTTAATTACAAACCTAACTATCATGCTTGCGTGGTTCTGTTAACTTAAAGGCTGTGGTGTATTTACAAGACTTGCAATATCTAAACAGAATCTAATCGAATGGGTTCAATTCACTGTGCATAGACCATAGAAGGCATAGTGGGGACTTGATCGGGAATGTATTATGCTCATAACATGCTCTGTCACAGAAACATTTCTGATGATGCATTGCCATTAATTGGCAGATATGGGGTCATTTACTAATTCATGAAATACATTTAACATTAAAGGCATTAAATGACAACAGCATTTGTAGTTACTCAACAAACACAAACTTGTCAATTTAATCAGTTGCAAAGTTGCCTTTCACAAAGGTTTTTCTTGTTGAAAGACAGTATGATCGTTGACACTAAATTGAAAAGGTAGCAACCTGATAACGTTAATGCTAGATTCATTACAAATAATAGTATATTATGTTATAACCATAACACCTACCATGTATTAGTGCTTCAGCGAAAAGACATATCTATGTCTATGTCTACGAGTCTACGGCTATGCCTGACCCTGTCAGTTAGTGTCACTTCAGGTTTGCTGTGTGATCACCGACCGACAACTTCGTCACACTCGTTAGCACATGCTTCCAAGTATTCACAATGACCGCCGTTTATGAGTATTTAAAACATAACAGCAAACATCTACCGCTGTAGTTCCACTGGCTGAATGATAACAGTTCAGGTGAAACCATTTTAAAAACTGAGAAACCGTGAGCAATTCATCTTTCGCAAAATAAAAATTTACTTCCGGAAACAAGCCAAATGAACTTTGAACTCTCTCGGGGCGGGTCCAGAAGGGGTATGGACCACTGTGCTTCCAACAGATGACACTGGTGTATTTAGAGGAACAAGATCCTATACATTAGCAATTTTTTTTTTCTTAAATAAACTGGTGTGCCACTAAATTAAAATTTTGCACAACCAACTAACGAAGGGTAATTAATAAGCTTGCCACGCCTTTGTCTGTGACCATCATAGAAATTTACACCATTAATCATTCCCTATCGACTAGCGTATTCTATTTATATATGTGGTGACCATAGACGCGTTGTAACACAGGGTTCAGACCCTCAAAGTTTGCCAGAAAAAGAATTAGGGGAAAGCAGCGTTAGTTGAGCCGCTGGATTATTTGAGGCACCAATGTTTCCCATACGACTACAATAGCGACAGTTTACTGTTGTTTGGTTCCAACTAGTGATAGAAAATGTTATTAGACCATGATTAACATCCATCATGTGCCAATTGTCACAATAGTCCGAAAATAACTGCTAAAAGTACGTTTTTGATGTTTAACTTAACCTTTGGCAATTGTAACAACAATTTGCTAGTGTGTACATTATCAAAGCATGTCACCATTGTTCTTACAGTTACAAAAGGTTGAACTATGCATAGGTTAGACATTGATTTATTATCAATTCAAGTATTAATGGGAAATTCTTTATAATATACTTAATGTCAAAATAGGGTTAGTTGACCCACACGGGGGGTAGTTAAGCATTTAGTAAGGAATGAAGATTTGTGTTTCTTTACTGGTGAAATACATCAGAGTTCATGCGTTTATGAAAATGGGGAAATCAGGACATTGCATGGCTGCAAGGCATCATACATGCCTTTGTTTACAATCTGGTTGCAATGGGCCTTTAATGTTATCTTATAATATTTAAGTATTTTCATTTAGTAAGTATGTGTTTTGACTTGTCAGCGATTTTTGTGTTTCTATTGGGTAGATATCTTAATTGTGAAGGCCGAGTTAATATTAAATTTTAGTAGATGGCCTGCATAAACTAAAACATTTACCCACTGTGGCTCAACGTATCCCGCGCTGTGGCATAACTTACCCCATGCTGCAGCACAACTTACCCCATGCTGTGGCACAACTTACCCCACGCTGTGGCACAACTTACCCCACAGATAGTGCTAGTTGAGCCACTTGACCAGCCCTCTTTGAATTAGCTATATCTAAATACCTGTTCAGGTTATACACATTCTATGTCACAATAGATATACACATATTAATCATAGTTTATGTGAGTAAACACAATTTTGACGTAAGAATGTTATTTTGTCATAGATAATAAAAAAAATGAAAAATGGCCCAACTAACACTGCCTTCCCCTACTTCATCAACTAAAATAGTGTCACCAAATTGCACATACATTGTCAAGCGTTTTGTCTAAAAAAAACAATGGATGGAGGACATGTTTGTGCCAATGTCGTGTCTGTGTCAATGATGTGTTCCATTAGCAATACATTCTAAAATATTCTGTATTCAATACTGAGTACGTACATGTGCTAATGTTGAGTAGATTTGTCAATGTTTATTATATGTGCGTATATGTGTCAATGCTGTGTACATGTGTCAATGTTGTGTACATGTGTCAATGCTGTGTATATGTGTCTATGGTGTGTCAATGTTGTGTACATGTGTCGATGTTGTGTATATGTGTCTATGGTGTGTACATGTGTCGATGTTGTATCTGTGTCAATCTATTGACACATATATTTAGCAAAAATTCCATACAACATATGCAATATATCCTATAGTATTTGTGTGGAGAAAAAATTATTTACAAATTGTTTTCTGTAGAATTCTACAGAATATTCTATAAAGATGTATGCCATAGACAATAGTGGCGTCTTATGATGTAAACAATCTCAACGTTGTGTCTGTGTCAGTGTTGAGTATGTGTCGATGCTGTGTCAGTGTTGAGTATGTGTCGATGCTGTGTCAGTGTTGAGTATGTGTCGATGCTGTGTCAGTGTTGAGTATGTGTCAATGCTGTGTCAGTGTTGAGTGTGTCAGTGTTGAGTATGTGTCAATGCTGTGTCAGTGTTGAGTGTGTCAGTGTTGAGTATGTGTCAATGCTGTGTCAGTGTTGAGTATGTGTCAATGCTGTGTCAGTGTTGAGTATGTGTCAATGCTGTGTCAGTGTTGAGTGTGTCAATGCTGTGTCAGTGTTGAGTATGTGTCAATGCTGTGTCAGTGTTGAGTGTGTCAATGCTGTGTCAGTGTTGAGTATGTGTCAATGCTGTGTCAGTGTTGAGTGTGTCAATGCTGTGTCTGTGTTGAGTATGTGTCAATGCTGTGTCAGTGTTGAGTATGTGTCAATGCTGTGTCACTGTTGAGTATGTGTCAATGCTGTGTCAGTATTGAGTGTGTCAATGCTGTGTCAGTGTTGAGTATGTGTCAATGCTGTGTCAGTGTTGAGTATGTGTCAATGCTGTTTCAGTGCTGAGTATGTGTCAATGCTGTGTCACTGTTGAGTATGTGTCAATGCTGTGTCAGTATTGAGTGTGTCAATGCTGTGTCAGTGTTGAGTATGTGTCAATGCTGTGTCAGTGTTGAGTATGTGTCAATGCTGTTTCAGTGCTGAGTATGTGTCAATGCTGTGTCAGTGTTGAGTATGTGTCAATGCTGTGTCAGTGTTGAGTATGTGTCAATGCTGTGTCAGTGTTGAGTGTGTCAATGCTTTGTCAGTGTTGAGTATGTGTCAGTGTTGAGTATGTGTCAATGCTGTGTCAGTGTTGAGTATGTGTCAGTGTTGAGTATGTGTCAATGCTGTGTCAGTGTTGAGTATGTGTCAATGCTGTGTCAGTGTTGAGTGTGTCAATGCTGTGTCAGTGTTGAGTATGTGTCAATGCTGTGTCAGTGTTGAGTATGTGTCAATGCTGTTTCAGTGCTGAGTATGTGTCAATGCTGTGTCAGTGTTGAGTATGTGTCAATGCTGTGTCAGTGTTGAGTGTGTCAATGCTGTGTCAGTGTTGAGTATGTGTCAATGCTGTGTCAGTGTTGAGTGTGTGTCAGTGCTGAGTGTGTGTCAATGCTTTGTCAGTGTTGAGTGTGTGTCAATGCTGTGTCAGTGTTGAGTATGTGTCAATGCTGTGTCAGTGTTGAGTATGTGTCAATGCTGTGTCAGTGTTGAGTATGTGTCAATGCTGTGTTAGTGTTGAGTATGTGTCAATGCTGTGTCAGTGTTGAGTGTGTCAATGCTGTGTCAGTGTTGAGTATGTGTCAATGCTGTGTCAGTGTTGAGTGTGTCAATGCTGTGTCAGTGTTGAGTATGTGTCAATGCTGTGTTTGTGTCAACAGTGTGAAGATCTTAATAATGTGTCCATGGTCAATGTCTGTTTGGTGGCTGTGACTAACATCTCTTAATGGCTAATTATTATATTTGATGGTTTAGATATGAAGCAGTGGTCAAATGTGAACTGTCAGGAGATATCTGGTATTTCGTTATGATAAAGAAGCTAACTGTATTGTTATGCAGAGCAAGATTTGTATTAGTTGGTTTGATTCTTTATTTTGGTTCTTCCCTGCAGCTGTAGTAGGTTAGATGGTTCTTCCCTGCAGCTGTAGTAGGTTAGATGGTTCTTCCCTGCAGCTGTAGTAGGTTAGATGGTTCTTCCCTGCAGCTGTAGTAGGTTAGATGGTTCTTCCCTGCAGCTGTAGTAGGTTAGATGGTTCTTCCCTGCAGTTGTAGTAGGTTAGATGGTTCTTCCCTGCAGCTGCAGTAGGTTAGATGGTTCTTCCCTGCAGCTGTAGTAGGTTAGATGGTTCTTCCCTGCAGCTGTAGTAGGTTAGATGGTTCTTCCCTGCAGCTGTAGTAGGTTAGATGGTTCTTCCCTGCAGCTGTAGTAGGTTAGATGGTTCTTCCCTGCAGCTGTAGTAGGTTAGATGGTTCTTCCCTGCAGTTGTAGTAGGTTAGATGGTTCTTCCCTGCAGCTGCAGTAGGTTAGATGGTTCTTCCCTGCAGCTGTAGTAGGTTAGATGGTTCTTCCCTGCAGCTGTAGTAGGTTCGATGGTTCTTCCCTGCAGCTGTAGTAGGTTAGATGGTTCTTCCCTGCAGCTGTAGTAGGTTAGATGGTTCTTCCCTGCAGCTGTAGTAGGTTAGATGGTTCTTCCCTGCAGCTGCAGTAGGTTAGATGGCCTCTGTGATGTTACATACACACCTAATCATTGCATGCAGTTACTTTTAGCAGTTTAAAAAAAAACTTTATTTTGGGGATCGTGCAAAATAAAATAGCAAAAAAAGAATTCAAAACATTGTTGCATTTTAATGGAATACACATTATACATAAGCAATACATGTGGCGCAAACCATTGTCATGCAAGACAGGAGGACGTCTAAGTACACATGTACGATTTCAGGCAATAAATTAGTGTATAAAATTACAGTAAACTTCTATATATTATGTCGGATTAAATCAGACCGAGAGACTTAATCCGAGTTATGTGAAAAGAAAGAAAAGGTTGACGTATCCAAGCCAGCTTCACCCCCGAAGGACGAGGAGCCAGCCTCTCCCCCCGAAGACAGGGAAGGACAAGGAGCCAGCCTCTCCCCCCGAAGACAGGGAAGGACGCGGAGCCAGCCTCTCCCCCGAAGACAGGGAAGGACGAGGAGCCAGCCTCTCCCCCCGAAGACAGGGAAGGACGAGGAGACTGCCTCACCCCCAAAGACAGGGAAGGACGAGGAGCCAGCCTCTCCCCCCGAAGACAGGAAAGAACGAGGAGCCAGCCTCTCCTCCCAAAAACAGGGAAGGACGAGAAGACAGCCTCACCCCCCGAAGACAGGGAAGGACGAGGAGACAGCCTCACCCCCGAAGACAAGGAAGGACGAGGAGCCAGTCTCACCCCCGAAGACAGGGAAGGACGAGGAGCCAGCCTCTCCCCCGAAGACAGGAAAGGACGAGGAGCCAGCCTCTCCCCCGAAGACAGGGAAGGACGAGGAGCCAGCCTCTCCCCCAAAGACAGGGAAGGACGAGGAGCCAGCCTCTCCCCCGAAGACAGGGAAGGACGAGGATCCAGCCTCACCCCCGAAGACAGGGAAGGACGAGGATCCAGCCTCTCCCCCGAAGACAGGGAAGGACAAGGAGCCAGCCTCTCCCCCGAAGACAGGGAAGAACGAGGAGCAGCCTCACCCCCGAAGACAGGGAAGGACGAGGAGCCAGCCTCTCCCCCGAAGACAGGGAAGGACGAGGAGCCAGCCTCACCCCTGAAGACAGGGAAGGACGAGGAGACAGCCTCTCCCCCGAAGACAGGGAAGGACGAGGAGCCAGCCTCTCCCCCGAAGACAGGGAAGGACGAGGAGCAGCCTCACCCCCGAAGACATGGAAGGACGAGGAGCCAGCCTCTCCCCCGAAGACAGGGAAGGACGAGGAGCCAGCCTCTCCCCCGAAGACAGGGAAGGACGAGGAGCCAGCCTCTCCCCCGAAGACAGGGAAGGACGAGGAGCAGCCTCACCCCCGAAGACAGGGAAGGACGAGGAGCCAGCCTCTCCCCCGAAGACAGGGACGGACGAGGAGAACAACAACATGGGAAAATCCTACATCACCAAAGAAGATATATCCCAGTGTTAACACCAAAAGCAGTCCTCTAAAAACCCTTAGGTATATGTTAACGATACCTGAATGTGACTAGATACTGGGGTAATTCTACCGATGTTGATGTCCACAAGCAACGTGACTAGATACTGGGGTAATTCTACCAATGTTGATGTCCACAAGCAACGAACACAACACTACACAGCATTAGAATAGGTGTGTGCTTCCTTTGGCATGAATCTCTAACGTCGCAGCTTATCGTTGATTGTAAAAGTCGGCCATCTTGCTCTGCGTAAGTCTTTGTTGCAACTGTCTCATGAGAATGGCCTCGCACTCGTCGGTCAACTCTTTGATCTCACTGTTGCCAAGCGTCAAACCATAGTGTTGTAACGCCCGTAAAGCAGCATGTGAGTCACTCAGTTTCGGTATCTTATCTTTGGTGTGTCGTACAATTTCGATGTTCTGCTCGTCACTAAGAGTGGCTGAAGTTTCTGCAGTTTCTCCATCATTGATCTGGTACTTGTGCTCCAAGCAACCAAGTGATCTTGTCGAATACTACAATCCATCTTAGGCGAAGAAAACACATTATTTTGGATTAAATGGACCAACTCAGTTTGTCCAAGTTAGGCAAAGATCCGACTTACATAATCTGACTGACATGAATAGTGCATGGGAAAGTGTAGTGCTGCATCGTCGCTCAACTCGGACATCCGACTTAGACAAATCAAACTTAGGTGAGGTTATATACTGGTGAGACGGGCGTCTCAAAGCCTGTCCACAAGTATCACTTTCCTATACAGAAGTCCCTGAATATGACATTGAGGAGTTCGTCGGAGGTCACATGACCTGTCACCTTGCCGATGTGTGTGAGTGCGGCATGGAGGTGGTGCGCCGACAGCACCACATCGTGAGGGTGGTGCTGGGTAGAGCGGTGCAGGGCGGCATTGCAGGCCTGAAGCTCTGTGCGGTGTCGGGCCTGGGTGAGACTGGGCGGCCCAGAGGCAGGGTCTCCACAGCTGGAGGTAGAAACACAACATCAGTGACACAGATAGCAGTATGACCTAGATCTCCACAGCTGGAGGTAGAAACACAACCTCTGTGACACAGATAGCAGTGTGACCTAGATCTCCACAGCTGGAGGTAGAAACATAACATCAGTGACACAGATAGCAGTATGACCTAGATCTCCACAGCTGGAGGTAGAAACTCAACATCAGTGACACAGATAGCAGTGTGACCTAGATCTCCACAGCTGGAGGTAGAAACACAAAATCAGTGACACAGATAGCAATGTGACCTAGATATCCACAGCTGGAGGTAGAAACGCAACATATGTGACACAGATAGCAATAATATTTTTTTTAAACTTCTATTTTGCCAATATCCACAAGAATCTGAGCTCAGAAGCACAACATAGATCTCTACAACTAAAGGCAAAATTACAACATTGGTGACACATATAGCAGTGTGACGTAGATCTCCACAACTAGAGCTAAAAACACAACACTGAAGACCCAGATAGCAGTGTGACCTAGATCTCCACAACTAGAGGTAAAAACACAACGTTGGTGACACAGATGGCAGTGTGACGTAGATCTCCACAACTAGAGATAAAAACACAACATTGGTGACACAGATGGCAGTGTGCATGTCCATCTTTTGTCTAACATTTCTAGGAAACGTGCAGGTTTTACGAGTGTGATTATGTAACTCTGAGTCATAGCACAGACATATACCCACCCAGAGGTTGTCATTAATATGTAGATTTCTATAGCAAAAACTATTTTGTAGTGATGAATTACCAAAACCTCAAAATCTCCACAATTAGTAGAAACATATTTTTGGGGAAAAAAATATAGAAATAGACATTACCACATTACAATACAGGAAATATTAGAACATAACGCTGCCTGGGCTCCCTGCAGACACATTATAGAATATCTTTTTCTGGAAGAATTTGTAAAAGTTTTATTACAAAAGTTGGCTCCTCGATAGCGACTACCACAGTCTTAGAGGAGTCTCCTTTGTTTTTGTTATTTATCATACGTTATACCATGTTTACCATAAGATTATATATTTGTATTCTTTTTTGACATGGACGTATTTATTGTATGTAATATTCAAAATGTCTGGGTAAAATAAAACAAATTCTTCTTCTTCTTTTCAAGTTCCCCAGCTAATGCTAAAATATAATTTTAATGATTTAAAATAGAATCATACTTTAAATTACTGGGCACTCATAGCATTCCTCCCTAAAACAGGGGCAAAATAGGAATTCTTGGCCGTTATCGTTTCTTGGTATTGCACTGAAAACGTTATTAGGTCATTTACACTTGTTTAATTACAGTGTGTTATGGTCAACTCTGAAATCATTTGTCTCAAAAAATTTTTAATTGTCCTTATCCTGCTGAGGGGTCCACATTTTGACACAAATCTATATCAGTGATCAGATAATGGATCTAGGTCAAACTAGCAAGGTACTTACATCAGTTTAACCTTGTCCTCCAACAGGTGCAGGAAGACGTCAAGGCCGTCCTGTGTCACACATGACATGTGACAACATGGAAGGTCAAGGTCACCTGCAAAACCGAACTGACAGCTGTTCTCTAAGAGGTCACTCTTGTTGATGACCACAAGTGTGTTTTCTCTGGACAACAAACTCTCATGTCCTGCTGCTGTCTCCACAGCTGTATTGGTGCATCGGGCATCTTTAGAAATGTCACAAAATCCCAACTTTCTAAGGTTTTCTACTGCAAATGTCCACAGACATGACTGGTGCTGGTGAATCCTGTCGTCACTTGCGTCAAGAACCAGGATGTTGAGGTCGGCGCTGTGTGCGCTGGAAAAGGACAATGTCACTTAAAGAAGATATTAGTCCAGTAGAAATCAGTACATTTGTTACCAAACTCGGACATTTTGGTTAAAAAGGCAATTTTTGTTTTAGGATGACCAGTAGTGTTTCCTGAACTTCCAGAAAAAACCCAACCAAAATCAACCCTGGGGAACTTCGATTTTTTTCATGAACTATATACGTACCCCGACAGTCATTTTTTTTAACATTTTCTTTTTATTGGCTGTCCATACATGAGTTTTGGCGCACTGACTTCCACTGGCCAGCAAGTTAACAGTTATGATACTTAATTGTGGTGATATGTATTTTATGTATCCATTAACTCGCTAATATAAAAGTCAAGTGTTTGCCACAAGATTAGATCTTACATTTGTGTATCGAAAGCCAATGTTTTAAAATCCAAACACAAGCGATAATATCACATATATAGTAATTTAACCAAAATCCGTAGTACTTAATAGAACAACCATTTTCATAAACCCCCACAAGACATTTTATGCAGTGGATCTATATTTTAAATAAATAACAGCTATTGTATTAATTGCTTGCTTACAGATTGTTAGAAAAGTTATAATAAATTCCTGTACTGATTGTTCTGGATTATTATGCATTTATATGCTAGAGCGATTTTAAAATGTGTGGTATGGAAAGCCAAACATGACATTGTTCACAATTTTGTAGCTAAGGCGTAATGGTAGATCTTGGTTGATTTATTAGTGAAAAATTCATAGTTAGTAAGATAGCATTTTAAATCCGAAATCTCTGTTTTAGTAATTATACAAAGTAAAGTTACCAACTGTTGTTGAACATATTACCCATAATAATAGTACACATAGTCATATTATGAAGATTGTCTAGAAAATAGTCATACATCTTTTTCAGAAACGGGTCACTGATATGGAGCACTGTCATTTGTTAAGAAGGTGGCCGTGGCTTAATGTTTGAAACTTAGAAAGAAAGGGATATATTCATTGGCGGCGGTGTCAAAACTAAGAGTTGATGGGTTGGCTGAATAATAAAAAAACGCAGGTGATCATTATGTCCATAAAAAATTAGGAAAGACTTACACTGCTTCAAACAGATCATCTCGGGCAACAAACCAGGTTGTTGCATCAGAATGTATGCCAACTCGTACGAACTCGAGAGGTTACGATTATCAAACTCACTGGCGCATCAAACTGGACAACATTGATCTGGCCAAATTCCTGCCCTTTCTGCGAAGTCACAACCCATTTTCCACCGACAATGACGAGCACCTGCAAAATCTTACTACTGGGGCCATAGCTGATGAGAGAGTCAATGTAGGCCAAGCTGTGGATATTGGAATGAAAATCAACTAGAAAATTACAGATCAGAAGTACAGAGACATCGTTCTCAGAAAGTCAGACCGAGTGAAAACCTTTGCAGATATGAGGAAAACTATCAAGCTGAAAGATGGAAAAGAAGTGCGCATGTCGTCGACGGAGCTGTACCAGAGGCTATTGGACAAGACATATACTTCTGGACCACCAGATCGCAGTGTCTTCTCACATGAGCTAGCAGCCATAACCGCAACTTTATTCCACGATAACGGCACAATGCGAAGGCCAGTGAAGTCTAAATTAGTTTCATACATCGCTACCCTCGATCCCCATGTTGTCTGCAATGATGAAATTGACGACAAAGCCACAGTTGTGGATGGATGTGCCGTTCTGCATCAGATACCATGGCCAAAGACAGGTACCTTTCATGAAGTGTTTTCATCTTATGTGATGCATGTTCTCCACTTGGCAGCACACGATAGGGCCTGGTTCATAGTGTTCGACAGCTATGAAGTGCTCACCAACAAGGAACCCGAACAGAAGCGACGTAAATTGGGCAAGATCCTTTCCACTGATGTGTTGGTTGGACGTAACATTCCAGTGTCTTCAGACAAAAGTAGTTTTCTTTCAAACAAACAGCAACTTATTAATCTCCTCTCTCCTTACCTGCTGAAAGAAGGTGTCGAGGTGCGTCACGCTGGAGAGGAAGGAGATGTGGATACCACAATTGCGAAGTGTACCCTAGAAGTTGCAGAATCCCACGAGAACGTGTGTATCCGTTGTGATGATACAGATCTGCTTGTAATCCTGCTTTACCTTGCGCCTGAGAAGTCCACTATTTACATACACACCAAACAAAGACTAATCAGTCTCCGCACTGGTCAACATGCTCTCGGAAAGGAGATGTGTAAATGCTTAACATTTGCACACGCTATGTCTGGCTGTGACACAACGTCAGCTATCTATGGCATTGGCAAAAGTTTCAGGATCTTCAACAGAGCCGAGAACATCTGTTGCCATATTCGGCAGTAACACTGCATCGAACGCCGACATTGCAACAGCTGGGGAGCGGTATATGGTTTCGCTTTACACCAAAAGTAACTGAAATGTAAGTCTCGACGATCTACGATACATGCACATAATTTCACCAAAGTATGCCGCCATTGAAAGAATTCCATAGACAAGTGTCATCGAGCATGCTAATTCCATTCACTCATAGTGCACCTACAGGTTTCTACCTGGGTTAATCTGAAGATGGTATTGGACAGAAAGAAACAATATGGCTTCCACTGTGACGCACACTCAGTAGTGCCCGTCAGCACAGACAAAAAATCAGCACCCGAACATCTTCTACAAGAGATCCGTTGCTCTTGCAAGCACCAAGATAAATTGTGTGTGTGTTGCAACTGCTCAAAGATGCATCTTGCCTGTAGCGTCCACTGCAAATGTCAAGGACAGTGAGCAAACAGCCCAACTCTTGCACAGCTACCCGACAGTGACGATGATGACAATGCTGATGATGATGTTTAACAAATGATGTATTAGAAGATTACAGGTAGAACATTTATGATCTCTCCTAGTTATATTCAAGTTTGAATGCTATACCATTCACTGTTTGGGGTATAAGTGACATTCATGTGATCTTAGTTAAGATGTTAATTAAATCCAAGAATAACGTTGGGACGGAGTGCTATATAAGAAATATATTACTAATTAATTGGTTAATTACTTACTTGATTAATTAAACTCCATCATTAATGTGTGGCTTAATAGACCAGTATACATATCATTACAAACATATTAACCAATAAATGAAACAGTTAAACATATGATTAACAAACGCAAACAAAAAGTGTTACTTCGAAATTGGACCGAAACACCCAAAAACAAGGATTGGGGTAAAAACAAAGTTCCCCAGGGTTGATTTTGGTTGGGTTTGTTTTGGAAGTTCAGGAAGCCCTACTGGTCACCTTAAAACAAAAATTGGCTTTTTAACCAAAATGTCCGGGTCATCGTCAATTTCTACTGGACTAATATCTTCTAGACCTTACAATCACATTAACTGTGGGAAGTATAACAAGTCTGTTAGTTCCCAGGTAAGATCGCTTTCCGAAAGTGTCAATACATTTGTTATGGGCATCATACAGAGGGACCAGTCAAGTCATATCAACTATGTACATTATTAGAAAACAAATATTTTTCAGATACAAAAAGTTTCCTGGGACCATATCTATTAAATGGTGGCACTGCAGTTATGCTTAGGCCTAAAATATTTGGTTTCCTAAGGTGCTTAGGTCACCTAGGTCAGGGATAGTAACTAAATGTTATGTACTGTCTGAGATAAGATGTTGGCTAGAAACAGCCGAGTTATAAACATAAATGAGGGAGTCGGGAGACAGATGGAGTCGGCAGAAGTCGACCACAATGACTGACATGACCACAATGACTGACTGAGTGAGTAGACGACAGTAACGTGTTACTGAATATTGTAGTAACTACGTTTGTCAGTGAGTGTTGCAGTAAGTATGTTACTGAATGTTGTAGTAAGTATATGTTTGTTACTGAGTGTAGTAACTATGTTTGTTTCTGAATAATGTAGTATGTTTGTCACTGAGTGTTGTAGTAAGTATGTTTGTTACAGTGTTGTAGTAACTATGTTGTTACTCAGTGTTGTAGTAACTCTGTTTTGTTACTGTGTGTTGTAGTAAGTATGTTCGTTACTGAGTGTTGTAGTAAGTATGTTCGTTACTGAGTGTTGTAGTATCTTCATGTTTGTTACTGAGTGTTGTAATAACTTTATGTTTATTACTGAGTGTTGTAACTTGTAGTAACCTCTCAAGAGCGCGTCTCACTCCCTCTGTCTCCACCGGACTGTCCGACTGTCTCAGTCCTGCGGTGTCACTCAGGATGACTGGGCAGCCAGCCACACTGATTGTCTTCTCTATCACGTCTCGTGTCGTCCCCGGCTCCCTGGACACAATAGCCGCTGGACACTGACCTACAACATAAATTAAAGAAACTATGGTCACTGGACACTGACCTTCAATGTAGATTAGAGAAACTATGGACACTGACCTACAATGTAGATTAGAGAAACTATGGCCACTGGACACTGACCTTCAATGTAGATTAGAGAAACTATGGCCACTGACCTTCAATGTAGATTAGAGAAACTATGGACACTGACCTACAATGTAGATTAGAGAAACTATGGCCACTCACCTTCAATGTAGATTAGAGAAACTATGGCCACTGACCTACAATATAGATAAAGAAACTATGGCCAATGGACATTGACCTACAATGTAGATTAGAGAAACTATGGCCACTGACCTACAATGTAGATTAGAGAAACTATGGCCACTGACCTACAATGTAGATTAGAGAAACTATGGCCACTGACCTACAATGTAGATTAGAGAAACTATGGCCACTGACCTACAATGTAGATTAGAGAAATTATGGCCACTGATCTTCAATGTAGATTAGAGAAACTATGGCCACTGGACACTGACCTACAATGTAGATTAGAGAAACTATGGCCGCTGACCTTCAACGTAGACTGGACCGTACTGGAGAGTGGACAACAGAATGACCATCCTATTCTTTTCAAGTATTCATGAAAATAATCAACACTGTTTAAAATATGCAGATAAGTGACACTTTAACTGTGAAACTCCAGAGTGAGACTCTATGGAGCCTTGAGTCCTTCACCCTTCACTACCAGCCAACTTACGTCTCTCTAACACACTTTAGTCTTTGTCCTGACAATTTACATAATGGTAGTGTCCTTCTACTCGATGATAATTAAAATACAAAAACTAACTTTTCGTTGGGGTCCTGTGGGCTAATACTGACCGCAGCAATTGACCATGGCCACTGATCAGTGACAGTGATCCCGGTCAGTGACAGTGGCCTTGGTCAGTAGCCCTGGTCAGTGATACTGTAGTGCTGTTGTCAGTGACAGTGGCCCTGGTCAGTTGCTGTTGTCAGTGACAGTGGCCCTGGTCAGTTGCTGTTGTCAGTAACAATGGCCCAGGTTAATGACAGTGGCCCTTGTCAGTTGCTGTTGTCAGTAACAGTGGCCCTGGTCAGTTGCTGTTGTCAGTGATTGTGGCCCTCGTCAGTTGCTGATGTCAATAACAGCGGCCCTGGTCAATGACAGGGGCCCTGGTCAGTTGCTGTTGTCAGTGACAGTGGCCCTGGTCAGTGACACTGGCCCTGGTCAGTTGCTGTGGTCAGTGGTAGCCCATGGGAAGTCCACAGTTACACAGAAAATAGACTTACATAGGAGATTCAGCAAGCTGCTCTTGCCCACATTTGGCTCGCCAATGATAGCCACTCGCACTCCGCTCCTGAGTATTTCACCTCTGCGATTGTCTGCTAGGTGGCGCTCTATTTCCGATGTCAACAGTTGAACATCGTTGAACACTGAAGTCAGAGGAGACCGGTACAGCACAAGAATACGTTTTTTCTTTAACACCTGGTTACATTTTAAATAGAACAAATCGACAAACCAATTTTTTTATGCCATAAATGTGGACTAGCACTGCAGGACGCTTCCCAGAGAAGTCAACATAGTGTTTGATTGAACAGGTCTGCCAGGAAGTAAAGTGTAACACTTTGGGCAGTCATGAGGACTGGATACTGTGCTAGATAAGAATTACCTTTACTTTACTAAATGCATGATTAAAATATATAAGTTATTGCAAACATTTATCAGTTAATTAAATCTAAATTATAATAAATTATCAAACCAACTAATTAAAACATTAATACTAAATTAGTTAAACATAATTATGCACAGTAATACATATAATTAATTCATTAACATGTTAGCTAAGACATTATGTGCATAGGCTAATTTATGTTGTCATGCGTTGTGTCACAGGAAAACATAATGAAGCGGTTTACGGAAGTGGGTCGGAGAGCCGAGACACAAGGGAACAGTGGAAGTGGGTCAGAGAGCAGAGACACAAGGGAGCAGTGGAAGTGGGTCAGAGAGCAGAGACACAAGGGAGCAGTGGAAGTGGGATGGAGAGGGGAGACAAAAGGGAGCAGTGGAAGTGGGTCAGAGAGCAGAGACACAAGGGAGCAGTGGAAGTGGGTCAGAGAGCAGAGACACAAGGGAGCAGTGGAAGTGGGATGGAGAGGGGAGACAAAAGGGAGCAGTGGAAGTTGGTTGGAGAGCAGAGACACAAGGGAGCAGTGGAAGTGGGTCAGAGAGCAGAGACACAAGGGAGCAGTGGAAGTGGGTCAGAGAGCAGAGACACAAGGGAGCAGTGGAAGTGGGATGGAGAGGGGAGACAAAAGGGAGCAGTGGAAGTTGGTTGGAGAGGGGAGACACAAGGGAGCAGTGGAAGGGGGATGGAGAGGGGAGACACAAGGGAGCAGTGAAAGTGGGTCAGAGAGCGGAGACACAAGGGAGCAGTGGAAGTGGGACAGAGAGAGGAGACAAAAGGGAGCAGTGAAAGTGGGACGGAGAGGGGAGACACAAGGGAGCAGTGGAAGTGGGACGGAGAGGGGAGACACAAGGGAGCAGTGGAAGTGGGACGGAGAGGGGAGACACAAGGGAGCAGTGAAAGTGGGACGGAGAGGGGAGACACAAGGGAGCTGTGGAAGTGGGACGGAGAGGGGAGACACAAGGGAGCAGTGGAAGTGGGACGGAGAGGGGAGACACAAGGGAGCAGTGGAAGTGGAACAGAGAGGGGAGACACAAGGGAGCAGTGGAAGTGGGACAGAGAGAGGAGACACAAGGGAGCAGTGGAAGTGGGACGGAGAGAGGAGACACAAGGGAGCAGTGAAAGTGGGACGGAGAGGGGAGACACAAGGGAGCAGTGGAAGTGGGACAGAGAGGGGAGACACAAGGGAGCAGTGGAAGTGGGACGGAGAGGGGAGACACAAGGGAGCAATGGAAGTGGGACGGAGAGGGGAGACACAAGGGAGCAGTGAAAGTGGGATGGAGAGGGGAGACACAAGGGAGCTGTGGAAGTGGGACGGAGAGGGGAGACACAAGGGAGCAGTGGAAGTGGGACGGAGAGGGGAGACACAAGGGAGCAGTGGAAGTGGGACGGAGAGGGGAGACACAAGGGAGCAGTGGAAGTGGGACGGAGAGGGGAGACACAAGGGAGCAATGGAAGTGGGTCAGAGAGGGGAGACACAAGGGAGCAGTGGAAGTGGGTCAGAGAGGGGAGACACAAGGGAGCAGTGGAAGTGGGACGGAGAGGGGAGACACAAGGGAGCAGTGGAAGTGGGACAGAGAGAGGAGACACAAGGGAGCAGTGGAAGTGGGACGGAGAGGGGAGACACAAGGGAGCAGTGGAAGTGAGACAGAGAGAGGAGACACAAGGGAGCAGTGGAAGTGGTATGGAGAGGGGAGACAAAAGGGAGCAGTGGAAGTGGGACAGAGAGGGGAGACACAAGGGAGCAGTGGAAGTGGGACTGAGAGAGGAGAAACAAGGGAGCAGTGAAAGTGGGATGGAGAGGGGAGACACAAGGGAGCAGTGGAAGTGGGACGGAGAGGGGAGACACAAGGGTGCAGTGGAAGTGGGATGGAGAGGGGAGACACAAGGGTGCAGTGGAAGTGGGATGGAGAGGGGAGACACAAGGGAGCAGTGGAAGTGGGATGGAGAGGGGAGACACAAGGGAGCAGTGGAAGTGGGACAGAGAGGGGAGACACAAGGGAGCAGTGGAAGTGGGATGGAGAGGGGAGACACAAGGGAGCAGTGGAAGTGGGATGGAGAGGGGAGACACAAGGGAGCAGTGAAGTGGGACAGAGAGGGGAGACACAAGGGAGCAGTGGAAGTGGGATGGGGTGGGGAGACACAAGGGAGCAGTGGAAGTGGGATGGAGAGGGGAGACACAAGGGTGCAGTGGAAGTGGGATGGAGAGAGTAGACACAAGGGAGCAGTGGAAGTGGGATGGGGTGGGGAGACACAAGGGAGCAGTCGAAGTGGGATGGAGAGGGGAGACACAAGGGTGCAGTGGAAGTGGGATGGAGAGGGGAGACACAAGGGAGCAGTGGAAGTGGGATGGAGAGGGGAGACACAAGGGAGCAGTGGAAGTGGGATGGAGATGGGAGACACAAGGGTGCAGTGGAAGTGGGATGGAGAGGGGAGACACAAGGGAGCAGTGGAAGTGGGATGGAAAGGGGAGACACAAGGGAGCAGTGGAAGTGGGACAGAGAGGGGAGACACAAGGGAGCAGTGGAAGTGGGATGGGGTGGGGAGACACAAGGGAGCAGTCGAAGTGGGATGAAGAGGGGAGACACAAGGGTGCAGTGGAAGTGGGATGGGGTGGGGAGACACAAGGGAGCAGTCGAAGTGGGATGGAGAGGGGAGACACAAGGGAGCAGTGGAAGTGGGATAGAGAGGGGAGACACAAGGGAGCAGTGGAAGTGGGATGGCGAGGGGAGACACAAGGGAGCAATGGAAGTGGGACAGAGAGGGGAGACACAAGGGAGCAGTGGAAGTGGGTCAGAGAGGGGAGACACAAGGGAGCAGTGGAAGTGGGTCAGAGATTGGAGACACAAGGGAGCAGTGGAAGTGGGATGGAGAGGGGAGACACAAGGGAGCAGTGGAAGTGGGATGGAGAGGGGAGACACAAGGGAGCAGTGGAAGTGGGATGGAGAAGGGAGACACAAGGGAGCAGTGGAAGTGGGATGGAGAGGGGAGACACAAGGGAGCAGTGGAAGTGGGATAGAGAGGGGAGACACAAGGGAGCAGTGGAAGTGGGATGGAGAGGGGAGACACAAGGGAGCAGTGGAAGTGGGACAGAGAGGGGAGACACAAGGGAGCAGTGGAAGTGGGTCAGAGAGGGGAGACACAAGGGAGCAGTGGAAGTGGGTCAGAGATGGGAGACACAAGGGAGCAGTGGAAGTGGGATGGAGAGGGGAGACACAAGGGAGCAGTGGAAGTGGGATGGAGAGGGGAGACACAAGGGAGCAGTGGAAGTGGGATGGAGAAGGGAGACACAAGGGAGCAGTGGAAGTGGGATGGAGAGGGGAGACACAAGGGAGCAATGGAAGTGGGTCAGAGAGGGGAAACACAAGGGAGCAGTGGAAGTGGGATGGAGAGTGGAGACACAATGGAGCAGTGGAAGTGGGATGGAGAGGGGAGACACAAGGGTGCAGCGGAAGTGGGATGGAGAGGGGAGACACAAAGGAGCAGTGGAAGTGGGACAGAGAGGGGAAACACAAGGGAGCAGTGGAAGTGGGATGGAGAGGGGAGACACAATGGAACAGTGGAAGTGGGATGGAGAGGAGAGACACAAGGGAGCAGTGGAAGTGGGATGGAGGGGGGAGACACAAGGGAGCAGTGGCACATTTTCCCCACCTTGGTAAATATCGGGTGGGAAATACTGGTAAATACCGTCTTCAGAAAAACCCTCAACTACTGGTAAAAACTAGAATAAATGCGAAAAACGTTTAAAGCTGCATTGCAATAAAAGCTACTATAGAGTCACCAGAATAATACTGGACAAACATAATGTAGTTTGACTGAAAACTGCAACAAATAAATCAAGTTGCCTTATCTGCTTATATTGCATAACCCATGACACTGCTGTTGGCTACAGTTGCCCACTGTCCCTGGTAACGTTTGTTCATCAGTAGCCCCCCTCCCCACTCTGGCAGGGGAGCACTTTTGCTGCCCATCAGCATATATTGCACAACAGTTGCCCATGGTCCCATGGACCCTTTCTATGATACAGGGCTTCCTGTTCTTTCAAACTGATCTTCCATGACCAATCACTTCAATGGATATGGCTGTTACTGTGTGTTATTGATTAGCATTTTGATGTCACTCCATCTTTTGTTGACCAGCTGTAGGTTGCTGTCAACAGTCTGGCACCAGTTCATTCTCTATTAAAAAGCCTTCAATTTGGTATCTGTCATTGTGTATCGACCCTGATACGTACCTGCCAATGTCCAAAGCTCAATATTTCTTTGTTCTTTAACCAGATTGCAAACTAACACCTGACAATATGAGACAATACTAGTACAGGCTATATGACTTCATCACCAGACTTCTTTAGAAGAAGACCCAGACAGCAGCACTTGGCACTGTCCCTTGTGAGAGTGACAATGACATTTACTTACTAACTGAATATCTTTCATGTCATGGATTTCCTGGCATACACAAACACAAGGATTAGGCCTGGACTGGTAACTAGTATTTGCTCTTGATATTAATTATCTTTCTAATGGGACTAAGTTCAGTTACAGAAACTAACGAATGTTAATCTTAGCTGTTGACTTTTTCCCATTTTATGAGTTATTCCCAGATATCACTGGTAAATACTGGGTATTTCCCGCTGCCCTGTCTAAAACCGTTTTTTCCCAGAAACATGCCAACCCTGTAGACTACAGGACGGAAGGGGGAAGGAGACCCAGATATGTGGGAAGGAGACCCAGATATGTGGGAAGGAGACCCAGATATGTGGGAAGGAGACCCAGATATGTGGGAAGGAGACCCAGATATGTGGTAAGGAGACCCAGGGATGTGGGAAGGAGACCCAGATATGTGGGAAGGAGACCCAGATATGTGGGAAGGAGACCCAGGGATGTGGGAAGGAGACCCAGATATGTGGGAAGGAGACCCAGGGATGTGGGAAGGAGACCCAGGGATGTGGGAAGGAGACCCAGATATGTGGGAAGTTGACCCAGGGATGTGGGAAGGAGACCCAGGAATGTGTAAGTTGAGACTGGGAGGATCTCAGTGAGACCGTAGAGTAACTTGCATGGACCTTGTTCGAGGATTCCATCTTCCAAGTTGTCGTTTTCACTGAAGTCAATGTAGGCCTCAAGACTGGCCACGCACTGCAGCAGACCAGTAGAATGATAAACAGCGTCTCAAATTACCACTGACTCTGGAACACTGCAGCAGCCAGCCCAAATGACATGCATGTGTTTCAGCCAGCCCAAATGACATGCATGTGTTTCAGCCAGCCCAAATGACATGCATGTGTTTCAGCCAGCCCAAATGACATGCATGTGTTTTAGCCAGCCCAAATGACATGCATGTGTTTCAGTCAGCCCAAATGACATGCATGTGTTTCAGCCAGTATTACTGAAATTTACACATCATTTAGCAATATATATAGTGTGTAACTGATTAAATAAAACTAACTTGGTGTAGTTTAACCAAAGTGAGAATATATATTCACTGTTAGTCTAGTGTCGCCCTCCTTTGTCAGGTCTATGTTTAGTATCACCAACATGAGTTTTTAAAGTTCATATGAGGACCACAAAACTTCACAAAGTGGACTGACCACAATTTTTTCAGCACTGATGATATATATATACATACGCATGCATGCACACACATACATCAATGCACGCACACACACACACACATACATCAATGCACGCACACACACACACACACACACACACACACACACACACACACACACACACACACACACACACACACATCAATGCATACACACACACACACACACACACACAGAGGAGGATATGAGCTCACTGGGTTTTCACACTTTTAAATATTACAATAAACTATGTGGTGCTCTTCTGACACGTGAAGTCAGACTCGTGGCTACACCCAAGACTAGTACAACTAACTGCAGCTGCCTACTCTGACACGTGAAGACAGACTCGTGGCTACACCCAAGACTAGTACAACTATCTGCAGCTGCCTACTTTGAGGAGTTGTTGCCTCCAGCCTGCGTATAGCGTCCTGAGATCTCCCTCCATCTGTCTCACGGCCTGTCTGTGCTGAAGCTCTGTCTCCGCAGCGATGAGGTCGGCCAAACCCTCCACCTCCGTCAGGTCCAGCTTGCCATTCTGAAAGGCCCTGAAACAAGACAAACTGGCATGACTTCTTCAGGCAATAAAACAAACTGTTGGCATTCTTCAGGCAATAAAACAAACTGTTGGCATTCTTCAGGCAATAAAACAAACTGTTGGCAGTCTTCAGGCAACAAGACAAACTGATACCATTCTTCAGGCAACAAAACAAACTGTCACCATTCTTCAGGCAACAAGACAAACTGTCAACATTATTCAGGTAACAAACAAACATTTGACATTCTTCAGGCAACAAAACAAACTGTATACTGCATCCTACAATCAAAAATATATGAATTCTGCTACTCATTATTTGAAGTTATACCTGAATGTCCTTAAAAAAATGACCAGTAAGTATCTAGCAACAATGAACCTATGTTACACTCATCACCAGAAGTTGGTAATGCAGTGACAATCTTTGACAAATCAATAAAGTAATTTCAGTAAATAATAAAAATTAACTAATCATACAAATTTAAAGAAAATATAAATTCACGTAAAATTAAAAGCATACATATTGCGATGTTTGTATATCAGAAGCAATATCAGCTCTGTCCAGATAGACAAGATGCTTTGTGCCAACTGACCGCTTTGTGAATTCTCCAGGTTCAGCATGTCTGAGACCGGGGATGGCACCGAGCGCCTGTAGCGTAGCTGCCACGACGGCCAGACCTCCGTGGACGTGCAACTCACAACTGTCTTCACCTGTGAAGCTCGCTGGACCTACACAGCAACTAGGCATCAACACAACCATTATTCCTCCACAACTGTCTTCACCCGTGAAGCTTGCTGGACCTACATAGCAACTAGGTGTCAACACAACCATCATTCCTCCACAACTGCAATATTACAAACCACTGCCAACTAGTTCTCTATATCAGTGTCTGATCTTTCTACTACAGAGTTACTCAACCCTACAATTAGCCACCCAGGCACACTTAGGTCTTAGGTGATTTACTCCAAACAGCCCAAACTTGAGCTAACACAGGATATGTATGGTGCTTGTTTGTGCGCATGCGTTGTGGGTAGTTTGTTTGTTTATTTTATAGGCACTTTAGATGATTGGGTGTGGTGAAAGGAAGGTTCATGATCGCTGTTTGAAACGCTTTCTAGTTCAGTAATCGGTGGTGGAATCATACTCCAGATTTGAACTGCTCGAGGGTAGAAAGAGAACACTGCTGCATTGATGCGGCACCTAGGGGCTACATAGTGGCCACGGTTTTTTGACTGTGTTAATATGTGTACTGTGTTAATATTTTGTAAAATGTCATGACTTGTTTGATAATGCGTCGTCGTTGAACTAAACGATTTACATGTTGTTTTCATCACATTTTATCCATCATGTGAAGGTATATAATGGTCAGACTTTTCAGTTCAACTGTTTCAAGAAATGCATGAAAACATGAAGCTTAGTATTAGTATTAAGTAACAACGATCAGTTAACCAATAAAATGTGTGTTTCCACAGGGCCAAATACATCATGGACCAAAATCACCAGCACCCCTTGTAAATCTAACTACATATGTGTGGGCTCGGCCCCAGTCCTGCCTAGGCTAAGACATTTGGTTTTGGCTTTGCATTAAGTTAGCCAGGACATCAACAGGGATGTGGCTGTAAGCAACAGTAACAAAAACTTGGTGGTGAATCTCACCCGGGAACCAGATGACGAGGCCGCGGTCGATGAGCCGGGTCGTGGTCGGGTGCCACAGTCTACGGAGGACGGCGCGTCTTGGTCCCGGCAGACGGACGAACCGACCCAGCTCTTTCAGCGCCGTACTCGCTTCTGGGCCCGACACGCGGATCACGGCGACGCCACACTTGCCTTGGCCGGACGACAATGAGTAGATGCTGCCAGCGAACGATCCGCTCCCAGTGCCGGACAGTTGGCGGACACCGCCCCGCGCCGGGCGCGCCAAATTCGCGGAACTACCGGCCCGGTGCGTGAGGAACAGTTGAGCGATAATAGGGGTTCGAATGTACATACTTCGTAGGAACACCATGCTGAATCAAAGTGTTGGTAGTATAACTTACTGATGACTAGACATGTCACAAGAGACCTCGTTTGATCTGTTAATTTTGAACACGTCTAATAAGCCGCATGTAAAGTGGAAACATAGCGGACCACTCTCCAAAAATAGTCTTGCTTTCGGTCCCAAGTTAGTCTCGATTACCCTGACTCCGTAATAAGGCGCCACTGTCGCTACGAGATAGCCTCCGTGATGAGGCGCCACTGTTTTTGGTTGATTTATTTATTCAATGCTACACCTGCCAACTCACCCGTTGTTATGAGTCGAGCAGAGTCAGCGGAGAAGTTTAAAATATGAAATTACGGCGACGCGGTGGCGAAATTGTTTCATCAAGACCCCTCACCCTCCCTTCCGATGGCAAGATCAGAAACAGCGCGACTCCGTCTCGCGTTGTAACAGCTACCCGCAGTGGCTAATTTAGTTAATTAATATTATTATTAGTTATCAGAGAAAGACTAGAACAGGAAATCCAGATTCACATTATATAAAAGCATTATATAAAAGAATGCTGCACAAAGCAAGCATATGGTCGCCGTCACTGTGGGCGCGTTTCTAAAGCAACAAGGTTTCAACGATTTGTCTATTTTCGCGTCTGTAGGCGTAGTTCTTGGTGTCCACCGGAACAGAATGTAGTTGACAGTTAAGAGTCATGACTGGAATTTGGTACAGACATTGGCCTGACCTTAGATTCACCTCGTGACCATGTCCTGGTTTTAAGATCGAACCGGAAAGATGAAATTATGCAAATAAATGCAGACCCCCTCACGTGAGTGAGCACCCTCATTAAAAATATTAAAAACACGCATACGTAGAGCCATAATTCTACAAATTTCATACAATGTGTTTCGATCCCTTACGGTTTAAAGACAATTCCCTGATTTGGCTTGAGGCCAAGCCAGTTTGTTTAAAAGGGAACTATTTTTGGAATTACAGGAGGGCGGAGATTGACACACATAAGGAGAGACGGTTGACGCTCTCCACGGGGAAACTAGGAAAATGTTTCCTACAGTTTAGATTTCTGAAAATTTCGGCAAATATAAACCACGGTGGTTTATATATTGCTTTATCTTTCGATCTTCAAAAACCACGGACACTTTAAATGTAAAATAGAGTTGTACTGTCGGCGCACATGAATGTGCAAACGTTGTACGGACATCATGTCTGAAGTTTCTACTGATGAATAAAACATATATATTCGTGACGAACCTGGAACGCTTGTTTGTTCAATTTCATTGACAAACAAATACACCCTTAGCCGTGAGGGGACAATGCATCACCACAGCACGATGATGCACACGGCTTGGCGAGCGACATACCCGAGGTAAGGCTCTAGTCTTCTTAAGCCATTTGCGTACCGCCCTACTAAAGGACGGAAGGAAGGAAGGAAGGAAGGAAGGAAGGAAGGAAGGAAGGAAGGAAGGAAGGAAGACGGAGGGGACAACAACTTTACAGCGTGTGTCTACCGCCTAGACTTGCAGTGTGTTGTTGAGCAGCCACTCCCGGGTCGCTAGTTCCCAGCTAGCAATTCTCAATGGAACAGGACTTTTTCATTGGTCCATGAGTGGTTTCCCTCATTGGCCCAATGATGATTTGAGCTCTGCGCCGGGTATAATGCCAACTTATCGTTGGCATTAGCCGAATGTTTGGACCAGTGATGGGCCAATGAGATGTCATTGAACATGCCAATGAGATGCCAATGAAAATGCCAATGATTTGTAAATATATGAGATGTCAATGAAATGCCAATAATATTCCATTGGAATTCACAAAAAGTTCCTTACGCATTCTAAATTTAGTTTTACTGCAATCACATGTATACAACATGCTAACAATCAAGCATACGAGTAGCCGTACGTATCACATTCATGTTTATAACCACATACCTTTATTGATGGGGGATAGTTAAGTCGTGTATATATATATATATTGACTGTCACATCAGGTGAAAATGTGGTGTGAGCCCATAAAATATATTAACTTTAATTGTATCTAAACGTTTAACTTCTAGTTATAACTATTGTACGTGTTATTAAAATATTTAGAATACTCTATACAACATGTTGTAATAGAGCAAATGTAAATATATACGCACATAGTATTTATTACATTTTGTAACTGTATTGAATCAGACAACCGACTAAGTTAAAGCCCAAAACAATATAGTCTTCGAACGTTTTACTTGTTTACAAACTGTACAATGACTACATCATAGCCAGAGGTCACAATGTTAGGAAGCTGTTGATAACAATTAAGGCAGTCGGCGCTAAAGCAAAAAGATAGCGTCGACGCGAGCGAGCTAGAACACTAGCTGCCCCCCAAAGGATAGCAACTGCCGACGTTCGTGGTTGACACTGGGCGACTCGTAGCTGCCGGCATCGGACTGGTTTCACACCTGTGTGCCATACGCGTCTCACCACGTGGCGCACATTTTCCATATTAGGTATGTCATTGGTAAGCCAATGACACGTATCGATGGCACAGAAGTGGTATTTTCTTATCGGTTGTATTACATGGCAAAACAATTATGAAGGCGCCCAAAACAACCACCATTAACCCCGGGATAAGTCACATGGCAAACCAATGATATTGTAACCTACGATAGTTATTTTTGGGCCAATGTTGTTTTTTTCAATGGCAAACCAATGACAAACCATCATTGGCCTAATCAAGTTTGTTTGCAATGGCAAACCAACGACAGCTGTTATTGAGCCAATGGTGTTTGTTCACTGACAAATCAATTATGGCAAACCAATGACAAACCATCATTGGCCCAATCATGGTTTCTGCGTTCATCACTGGTCCGATTAGATTTGTTAGCTGGGTTCGCATTTCGGAGCCCGTAGAAAGAGCGCTGGCTGATAATGTTGTCTGTTGACTGTTGGTTCGCAACACATTCGCATGCAGAGCTTTCATATAGTCAACAACAACAAAATTGGTTAGTTCTAAAGGGTTAAATCTATAGATGCTTTGAATCTTCCAACTCATCGTTCGCAGGCTGTTCGGCTTCGTCCAAATCTTTCGCGGGAGGTCGGAACCAGCGCAGTGCACAGATGGTTCTGGAATGAACCTGTGTAGGAAGGTTGGTTTTGACAGCCAGTCCTCTCTCCATTTTGCTGATACCCACTGTGCTGTTGTTTCACTTGGGCCCAGACATTTCACAAGTTCGTGTGCCTGGCTTTTGAAAGGATGTCGTGACTTCAGACGCTGTACCTTAGCTCTTTCCGAACATATGCTATTTAGCTGATGGTTATAGCTCCCAGCACGCCTGGTCAGTACCAATACAGTTGCCCGTCTTCGCAGTGTCTGTGCCGCAATGCCTGCGAGCGTAGATATAGTTGTTCCACTCTGGTTGGTGTCAGGCATCCATCCAGTGACAACTCGCAGGGCGTTGTTTGTGCTGGTGTCCACTTGTGTGATGTGTGTGCTCTCCTGCACCACACTGGTGCACAGTATTTTGTCGGCGCGTACATTAACGCCAAGGTGAATGTGCGTATGTGTCTTTATAATTGCTCCCCATGGGGTGCTAGCAAGTTGGCGTACCAGCGCTCTACGTGATGCTACCTTTGCGCTTAGGTTTTGCTGGTAGAGAGGATGTTCATATCTCGTGTGAGACCAGCCTCAACATAGGACCACTGCTTGTAACTCAGTAGGATTGCAAAGTCGTCCGCATGTCCGTATTTCTTTGAAGTTGTTTCAGGTAGATCGTAGATGGAGATACTGAAGAGAAGTGGTGCTAGGACAGAACCTTGCGAAACACAATTCTTAATGAATGGTTGACAGGTATATAATATATATATATATATATTATATAGTGGCGCAGTGGCGCAGTGACTAGAGCATCGGATTCTCAACCGAGAGAACCTGTGCTGCGGTGTCGAACCTTGAGCAAGTTAATGAATTTATTCTACGTTGCTCCAGTTCACTCAGCTGTTTTAATGAGTGCCTTGCTATAGACAGTGGTTGTTATGTGTGTACGACAATCTTCGCGCATTAATTGCAGCGTGGCTGAATGCTTCGCAGAGAAATCGAGATGGTGTTTGATTGAGCAGGTATGCCAGGGAATAAAATACCAAGCGCTTTATAGGCGAGCGGTAGAACGACCTATCGGACCGATTTAAACGCCCCTTCCCATACACACAACTAAATGTTATATCATTTGAAATAGCTACATCTCTCCGTCCCTAGGCCTGTAGTAGAGCTGCCAGGTGATGTGAATCCGTCGTTAAACAAGGTCACCGTCAAATGATAAATTTTCGAAATTGTGCGCTTCCGCAATCGTCTTAATATTACAATGGGCGCATATCTACTTTACTTAATAACAAGATAGCCAACTCATATATTTTTGGAAAGCTTATTGTCTCCCCGTCAAAGTGAAGTACGATATGGCGGTGTTACCTGATATGGTACGAGTGGAGCTGAGGTCAAACAAGGTCACCGTGAAATTATGAATATTCGATTTTTTGTAATGCTGCGAAAGTGATAAAGTTACAATGACCCTGCAACTGCTTCATTTATGTGTACGTATCATAATATGATAAAAGGTACCTTTTCACTGTGTTATAAAAAGGTAAATACTTAACCTACATCAATAATCTTTAAGTATGCTTGATAGTTGTTGTGTTACAACAACTGTGGGAGATTTCATTGAGATCGGGTAATAATTAGTGGTGGTAACCAAGGACTAAGTCCCATTTCTCTAATGAAATCTTTAAACATAGATTTCTCGCATTTGCATTTTCGGTAATGTAAAAAGCTCAGTTTTTGTTTTTTGGCACATGTGACTGGTTTTGTGCAGATGGGTCACATATACTGTGAGAAAGAACCATTTCTCCCCCTCAAAATGAGGCATGACATGGAGCTGTCAGTTGATGGAGTAGGTGTGGAGCGACGATCAAACAGAGCCACCGTCAAGTGATAAATGATCGAAATAGTGCCATCCCGCAAACGTAATGCAATATAAATGGTTTCGTATATCTACGTTGCATATCTATTCATGGCAATGTCGTATACCGTGGGAAGGCCAACTGTCTCTCCGTAAATATGAGGTATAACAGGGGGCTATCAATTGGTGCAGTAGGTGTGGTGTGGAGGTTAAACAAGGTCACCATGAAACGACGAATGTTCAAAACTACGCCACTCCGCAAAAGTTCTACATTTACAATGGTTGCCTAGCTACGTTGTCTACATACACTAGGCCACATTACATACCGTTTGAAAGTATATTGTATCCCCCTCAAAATAAACTACGTCATATAGTTTTAGAGTGGTGCTCAAACTGTGAAGGTTAAACAAGGTCAACAAGGTCAACGTCAAAAGATGAATTTTCGATATCATGCCTTTCTGCATATAGTAGGTTAGCCAACATGTGATGTTATACTTTTAACTGCATTTTTGTTAATAGCAAGAATTCATGCTACATCCATCACACAAGGGATAAGAAAATATGTGTATGTGGATGCCATCCACGATTTTGAAGGTTATTTGAGGGTCACAAACTCAAACTTGTATCAAAATAATCAAATATAAAAACGTGATTTCTCAAATGTATTTATCGCGTACACCAACATTTTTTACACAACCAATTATTCTTTGTAAGCCTGTTTGTATATATGCATGTTGATATAATATGCATATTATTTATTACTATACATGCTTTTGGTCATTAACATGACGTGAAAGTCAAAGAACTTGCCCAAAATGTAATTAGGATGTTGAATAAGTGAGATGGCAATCGCAGATTAGAACTCTACTCGCAACACAGTCGACCAACTGTCAGATGTTTTGAGGAACAAGATACTTCAATATCTCATGGAGGAAATTTCAGGATCTGAATAACATACGTGGACACTATTGAGATCATGCTGTACATCATCAGGGCTGAGACGATTGGCAACTATATAGAACCTTTCGCTGCATTTATACATTGGCTAACCATCTATGATCATACAAGCTATGCCCTCCCGATGGAGAACAGTCTCTCTGTCAGATGTGAAACACCCCGAGAAGACAGCACCAGAGGCTCGTGCAGTATTCATTAAAGGGTACTTTGTTGTGAAGAAAATCAAAAGGCGCTTCAACCAAGTAGCTGCTGATCAGCCAACTGAGCTAATTGCAGCACATGCACGATTCATAAAGGTATCTACAGTATAAATAAAAAAACGATCGAGCCAGTTCGCCGAGCCGCCCTGTATTTAAAGTAATATCCACATACATCTACAATAGGGGATTGCCGCGTTCACACAGGCATTCTGATACCTTCTTTCTCGTACATGTGTCGATATGAGATGATGTTGCTATATATTTACAATCTGCGTGTAACAAAACCTTTGCGTGGTGATTAGCCTGTCCAATATGAAGTTGTAGGGGTGGAGGGTGGGTTGGCATCGTCAGACAAAGAGTTGGATCCTGACAGGATCGACGGTTTGCTACTCACGAGCGAGTGCCATAAAATAGGTGACACACAGCATATCCATCACCCGACCACAAAAGGCTGATGTTGAATTCCTGTTAGCGCGTGGAAGCTGAGCAGGTTATCATTCGCAGGTTATGTAAGTCTTCCAGAATGTTTCTGGAAGTTCCAAGGGTGTACGAAGTCCAGCCGTACCAAGACACTGGGCAACTATACCTTTGGTGTTGAGTTCTTGTCACCTCCAAATATGGCTATAAACAGCGGGACTGGGGATAGCTAAAGCTTCATGGCATTCACGATTCCTCTATTCGTCCAGGAGTGACCCCGTTGACCTATTGCTTTAACAGCTTGCTGTCAACTTTGGGAGTGTTTTGTACATTGAGTAGTTTTATGAACGTTGCTCCCTCGGTTCGTCATGAAACCATGTAGTTTGTTCAACCAGCCGTTGCTTCACGGTGATGGTAACCTACTATGTTTCTTTGTCCTCATCTGATAGATGAGTTGACGATTTACCATATAACTTTGAGCAGAGTATTCCGTTGCCATAGGTACTAAAGGCATGCCTTTACTCTGTGGATCAATCCGGTTTCTGCTGTAGGCTCCTGTATGGAGTCAGAGACGATATTGCTGACATACACACACTTGACAGGAAAGCAAAACACAGTGCTTAAAAGGCAGGTATCAAGTAAATGATACGTGCATATAAATAAAGTAGTTGCAGGGTCATTGTAACTTTATGACTTTCGCGGCATTGCCAAAAAATCTAATATTCATCATTTCACGGTGACATTGGTTGATCTTAGCCACACTCGTACCATATCAGGTAATACCTCCATATCGTACCTCAATTTGACGGGGAGACAATAAGCATTGCAAAATATATGAATTGGCCATCTTGTAATTAAGTAAAGTAGATACGAGACCATTGTAATGTTAAGACGATTGCGGAAGCGCCCAATTTCGAAAATTTATCATTTCACGGTGACCTTGTTTGACCTCAGATTCACGCTTACTGCATCACGTGGCAGCATTACGACAGGCCTCCATGTGAAGGGGAGATGTAGTGCTTTCAAGTGATATAACATTTACGTGTGTGTATGGGGGGAATTTAAACTCCTAAAATAAATCACTTTTTGTGGATTTGCCGATTACGTTACTTTTAGAGCAAGTAAATAACAAATACGTAAAAATGGACGTCTGAAGTGGGGACAGGAAATACCCCACCCCCCGATACATCACCTTTGTAATCCCGGTCAACCACAACAGTTGCAGTATTTGTTCAATTTAGTTTCTTTTATAGCTAATGGATTGGTCATTAGTTGTTATTATTTTGTATAGTTTCTGTCTAATAATATACAAAATAATTACAGCATTATATTAAAGTAGACATTTAGTAAATTTAAAGATCTATGGTCGAAATAAGATTGCGGATGTTATCACTTAGGTAATTACATTACGCTCTGCATCCTGCCCTCCCATTAATTTAAGTTTGCTATTCGACTGTTCTACTCTGCATACACTTAAAACCCAACGTATGTCTGTTATTGCAGTTCTAAATTAAAAGTTATAAACGAACAAGTACACAGCCATCGATGTGGTTAGATCAGGTAGCAAAGTGAAAACAGCAGCGGCTACCTTCAACGTACCAAGAACAATCCTCAGACTAAGGGTGAAATGGGCGACTTCGAGAACGGTAAACTATGCATTAATAAAGGGCCTTGGAAGCCACAAACCCGTGTTTTCTAAGGAAGAGGTACAACAACTGCGTTACCATATTCTTGAACTTGAATCCAGAATGTTTGGATTGTCAATACTTGTCCTGAGACGATTAACGTTACAGTTTGGATAGACGTATGATATACCACACTCATTTAATATGGAAAGTGAACTGGCTGGTGAGGGATGGGTAGCAACATACAGGAAAAGCCCCCCCCCCCCCCCAGATAACCCTTCCGGCTCCAGAGGCTACCAGTGCAGCACGGGCTACCTGTTTCAACCATGTAAACGTCATCGCCTTTTTGACAATTTAGAGGCCATTCTTGACAAATAAAAGTTGTTCCGTCTAGGATATATAATGCCGATGAAACGGCGTTTTGCACCGTTGCAACGAAACAAGGTAACATGCATGCTAAGAAGGGCAAAAACAGGTGGGACAGCTGACCTCTGCGGGACATTATGTACAACCAGCTGTCATTTTCTCAAGGCAACGAAGCAACCAACAACTAGAGAACGGCCTGCCTCCCGGATGTAAATCTCTGTACCACCCATCAGGATGGATGCTAACACATCTGTTTGTTGAGTGGCTGAACCATTTCATCGCGTGTCTGAAGCCATCAAAGGAGGCTCCAGTTCTGCTAATCTTAGATGGGCACGAGGCGCACACAAAGAGCATTGGAGCGATACAGACATGGCAGGAGACGGGTATTGTGATGCTCACGAACCCAACGCACACGTCGCATAAACTTCAGCTTCTTGACAGAACCTTCATGCTGCCACTAAGAACATATTTTTGACAATTCCGAAACAAGGTTGAATACGCAAAAGCGAAACCCAAAGCTGAACCTAACCACGACAAAGAAAACAGGTCAAGAAGGTTGTTTCAGCATGATGACACTGGTGAGGAGGAGGATGCCTTGTGTTTGTATTGTACCTCGCCGTAATCTTCACCCAAACCGAACGAGAGCTGGCCACGCTGTGTATCGTGCGACCGGTGGGCCCACGATGTAGGCAGCGGCGTCGATGACGACGACGAACATGCATTAGTGTGTGATCTATGCAAAACATGTTAAAGACGACATGAACCAGTTACACGTTCATCTTTGTTGGGTTATTTAAGGACAGCGAAGTACGTTTTACTTGTTTTAGTTACATTAAGAATGCTTTGCAGCCAATTACACGTTCATGTTTGTTGTTGAGTCACGTGATGTTTAAGAAGTGCTGTGTATAATCAGATCACGATTTCGTCTTCGTTCCGTTTTCGTTCGTTTTCTAGCTTGGTTTGGTTGGCTATTGATGTCACACAAAGAGTGTCCACTTTGCCCAAGGGGTGGGGCAAATTTCATCTTTTAGACCAGTTTCACCAGTAAGTCTCAGCGTCAAGTATTTCAAAAAATATTTTAAACTATGTATACAATAGCAATTGTTTGCTTACGGGGGCCGCTTTTCCCCGATCTACCCAAAGAACTTACCTTTTATAATAAAGTGCAATAACTCGTTTCTGTTATACTCTTTAGACAAACACAGTTAAACATGACACATATATTAGGCCATAAAAGATTGACGAAAAAAAACTAAACAACAATAAATAAATACTAGCTAAAATGCATACACGTTCTGCAGATGTAAAAAGACAATACTGATGATGACGGAGAGAAGGGAGGGAGTTTAATCCTCATTATTAAGACAATTTTATACACACATACGAAGGTCGAGGCCATAAATAGAACGCATTTACAAACACGCGCACCGAAGAGGAACGTCACAGCAAGACCGCTTTGATTGCTGTAAAATTGTAAATCATTTGCTCGAAGTTTATTTGTTTTAGAGTCGCCCTCTCTCTGCATATAAGGGCAAAGTTACGGAGTCGATCTTGTCCCACAGACATTGCATATATACAAGGGTTAACATGGCCTTGCTGAACGAATGTCCAGTCACATCTAGCCGTTGTAAACGTGAACTCCCCAGTCCATGCGTAGCTCCTTGCCTTTCTCCACAAAGCTTTGGCGCCACACTACGACGCCGTGGAGCAACTTCCAGCATTCCCCGTTTCTGGTGATTCATTAAGATCCCTAGACAGCCTCTTAAGTCACAGTGTCAGCGAAACATTCGTTAATAACTATGATCGACAATCTTCACTTTGGCACACCAGGGCCTCCATCAGGTCTCGAACTGTAGACCCAGTAAGCCTTAAGGTGGACACCGTCAGCATTATGGTGGACACCGTCAGCATTATGTTTGATCCTGTCAGCATTGTTGTGGACCCCGTCAGCATTGTGGTGGACACTATCAGTCTTATTGCGGACCCCGTCAGCATTATGATGGATATCGTCAGCATTATTGTGAACACTGTCAGCCTTATGGTGGACCCTGTCAGCCTTATGATGGACCCTGTCATCCTTACGGTGGACCCTGAGAGCCGTATAATGGATCTTGTCAGCCTTATGGTGTACCCCGTCAGACTTGTGGTGGATACGGTCAGCATTATTGTGGACCCCGTCAGCCTTATGGCGGACCCAGTCAGCCTAATGGTGGACTAAAATCTTCAAATGCAGAGTTGATCTTGCTAACAACAGATACCAATTCAATTGTCATGAATGTCACAACAAGTTGTCCATGACGGTAGACTGAACACCAGTCAAGTTCATGACGGTAGACTGAACACCAGTCAAGTTCATGACGGTAGACTGAACACCAGTCAAGTTCATGACGGTAGACTGAACACCACTCAAGTTCATGACGGTAGACTGAGCACCAGTCAAGTTCATGACGGTAGACTGAACTCCAGTCAAGTTCATGACGGTAGACTGAACACCAGTCAAGTTCATGACGGTAGACCGAACACCAGTCAAGTTCATGACGGTAGACTGAACACCAGTCAAGTTCATGACGGTAGATTGAACACCAGTCAAGTTCATGACGGTAGACTGAACACCAGTCAAGTTCAAACTGTGATTTCCACAACAGAAGAGCAGAAGAGACGGCGCCCGGGTGCACACCCTGCCTCCGGGTCACTTACGCCACTGACTGAATGACCAAATAAAGAGCCCCACGTTGGATAGTCTTCACAGTGATGTTTATTCATACGTACAATAGTCTCCTACTTGCATAGTCATACTTGTATGTATATAAGTATACTAATCGGCGTACAAACCAATGCTTGTAGCTTAAAACAAGAGTAAACCTACTATATAAAACGTTACATTTCGCCTAACTTTGTTGATATCGGTTAAGACGCGCTTAAGAAGTTTTGCACATTGTTAAAAAAAATAGTTTTAAAAACTTTTCAAAACAGCAAGAAGATTAAAAATTAACTGCCAGTATCTCTTTTAACGAGAGCCAATGTATAAAGTTGTATTCTGAGTTTAACTACCGTCCATTTAAACTGTTTTCATGAAAACGTATGTACACTAGCTGTACAACATAGCATTTGATATGCTATTCGATAAAGTTTGCATTTGCCAAATTACCGGTTGCCATGTCCGGTCAGCTGAATAATACTCGCACGGCACGCGGACGTAATGTTTCGTCTTTGTGCCGTTTCTTAAAATTGTATATTATGTGAAAAATACATGGTGTTAAGGACATTGATATATAATATAATATGCCTGTTGAGTCAATTGAAATTTATGTTTAAAAGATGGACGATCTCAGACTGCAACTTTAATAATTTAGTATATATGTTTCGCAGACCAGGCTTCACAACAACTGCTCGTCAACGTATTTGAACGCAAATGTCTCAGTTTATGAAACGTAAATGCCAAGTGCCACATTCGTGGATCGCATACAATTGCAAATGTTTGGGGTCGCATGCAAATCGCCTGATTACGTGTTTGGAAATTTGCATATGAACTAACTACAAAATGCATAAATATATATTTTTGTGATTTGTAAAGTAAACCAAATGAGGATTATTGAGACATTTTGTAACAGGTACATAATCCTGATTGTAATAGCGTTTTATTTCGTATTTAAAATTTATTTTGGTTAAATCGTGTATATGTGCAAATGCAATCTAATCAGTAAACATGTTCTTGACATAATTTACACACGTGAACATTTCGCCTAGTTATTAACATCATATACAGCGCACATATCTGTGTTGCTGTTATTATTATTATTTATAATTATTATTATTTTTATCACAAGACCTCTGTTATCAATTAATTAATTTGAACACTCCCGTCAACGTGGCTACTGACAGGTTTTAAAAACATATTATTATTAGTAGTAGTTGTATCTACTCTAGCACATATCGCCTGTACTGCTATGTGTATCCACCGGATATTATTATGGACCAGTTGGTCGCCATGGCTTCGGTGCTTTCTCCGAAGTGGCGCCTCCTAGCGACCGAAGTGGCGCCTCCTAGCGACCCATCTTTTTGAGTTCTCTGTCCATCTGACAGGCGACGAGCTCGCCACACCAGAACATAGTGCAAAAGTCGTTGCAGACGCCGCCCTGAAAGCAGAAATATTACATTCACATCTGTAATAGTACATGTTCCAAATTTTGCAAGTTCAAAAAAACAATAAATTAATCTTTGTCAGATCAATGTCGTCAGATTCCATTTCTGAAAGTTGACACCTCTTGGTTCAAAACTCGTCTGCACACTATGCTGTGCGTATCAGGCCCTACGACCTGATTTGTAGCCGCTTTGAACGATTGAAACAAGTATTACTTTGTTGCTACGATATATACAAACTCGTTGTCCACTCGCTCGCTGCTGATTCATTGAAGAAGTAACGGAACAATAATACACTATTTACACTTATCAACTCACGTCGAAGAATTTACACAGTTGTTGTTATCGTAGTTTTCCCCGACAGATTACGGTGTCCGTGAATTGTTGACAATGTTGACTATTTAGTTACTAGATGTATTGTGCGCTAGAATCTCCGAAGGCGATAACAAATAAAAAGTCGAACCTTCCGGATTGTATTAAATCTTAGTAAAATAGATTTAACAAATTGCCTACAGTGTATACGAGCACCAAGAAGAGCAATGGAGACGACTTACCCTGATGCCGTTCTCTAGCCTCAGTTTGGTCCTCATCGCGACGGGGGCGAAGCATATAGCCATGCAGTTCTCATTCATTCGCGTCGACAGACCGGCGAGGAAACAGCACGGACAACACATGGAGTAGCAACCTGAAGAGAGCGTCAACACCTTCAGACAGGCGACGTTACACCTATTTCCCATATCTACACAATACGGATACGTTAAATTTTGAATCCACACTATGCCGATTTAACACGGATTTGCTTCAAATATAAAACTCGTGATAAAGAACTGGTAGGCGGTGTCTTGTGATAGTAACACTAGTATACATTCAAATTGCACATTTATAATAGCCTAAGAATAAATACGTTTGATGCTAGGCAGATTTGAGACAAAGCGCAGCACATTTAGTTTGACGTAGATAATACATTTAGCAGCCTAGTAAATTGTAACGCACACGAACGTTGCACACGAGCGCGCGCGCACACACACACGCCACGCGCGCGCATACACGCACATATCAATCCACCCACCATCCACACACGCAAGCACACACCCACGCGAGCGTTCTGAACACTAGTGTTTGGCACAGTTGGTCTACGCGAACTGCTGAGCCACAACAATACAGTTGCGACCAAAACGACAACACATAACACCGTGTTCAACTCACAGCCTCCGATGTCTTCGAAGCACCCGCACACGCCGGAGCCCCAGTCCCGGCCCGCCTGGACGACGGCTATCTGGGAGACCGGCTGTTGTATCACGACGACCGGCTGTGACTGCTGCTGGTACTGCGGCTGGTAAGCCATGACTGCGTCTGTTATGGAACATGGCAACGGCAAAAGTATTAGTATTACTCAAAAAGAGGGTAAATGTGGATTAGGCACAATATTTAAAAGCAAATACGTAAGTTCTTATATAGCACAGTATCAAGTCCTTTGGACTGCTCAAGGCGCTTTACACTTTATTCCATGGCATACCTATTCAGTCGAACACCATCTAGACTTTTCTGGGAAGCATTCTGCCACGCTGCAATTTGTGCGCGAAGACTACTCGTACGCAAATATCCACCATTACCTATAGCGATGTGCTCATTCATACAGCTGACTGAATTGGAGCAACCCGGGTTATCTCGATTGAGAGTCCGGTGATCTAGCCACTGCATACTGCGCTCGTGCGCAAGGAAGCGTCTGGCTGATCGAGAGTCCAACTCTTTTTGTATCTAGTGTGTAACTCGTCCTTCTGAGACTGTTGTCGATTTTGTTTTAAACCATATTGACGCTTCTAGCATCCACGCAGTCAGCATTAACTTTCTCTTATATGTGTGGGTGTCGTGCAGCATTCCCTCGACAGGTCCGCCTAATTCATCATTTTCGACGTGATCTACGTACTTGATCTTGTAGTATTGTATGCGACTCGCGTGTAAGGTCATAGTAGGCCTACAGACATGATAGTATTGTATGCGACTCGTGTGTAAGGTCATAGTAGGCCTACAGACATGATAGTATTGTATGCGACTCGCGTGTAAGGTCATAGTAGGCCTACAGACATGATAGTATTGTATGCGACTCGCGTGTAAGGTCATAGCAGGCCTACAGACATGATAGTATTGTATGCGACTCGCGTGTAAGGTCATAGTAGGCCTATAGACACGATAGTATTGTATGCGACTCGCGTGTAAGGCCATAGTAGGCCTACAGACATGATAGTATTTTGCTGGTTTTCGATTTACGATGGATTTTTATTGAGTTTTATCTAAGCCGGGTTTTCTTCATGTTTTCTTCGTAAGTTCCCCTGAATCTGTTTTGTAGAGATATGTGGTTTCTAAATAAATTTTATTTTATTTTGGTCAGCCGGCTACAGACCGTCACGCGGGACGTTGTTGATTACCGTTGGCTGACATAGCCCCGTAACGACCCCGACGTTGTGTCCAGCCATTTACGGCCCCGACGTTGTTTTCAGCCGTGGTTCTCTACGAGTCGGCTAGCACGGTGATGGGACAGCCGGCGGCGAACCAGAAGGAGTCAACGAGGTGGAACACCGCTACGACAGTCAACATTAACCGCCAGAGGTGGTGGTCAATAAACACAGACAGATTGATGCAATATATTTGGCAACAATCAATATAGTACATTTACAGAACAATCTAAAAACGCTCAATTTGGCGTAGACCTTCCTAGGTGATCACTGTAACGTCCACTATAACGACCGCAGCGACTGGTCACTGGTAGTGATGGTTATAGTCTTGAGCATAGACCTGGCTGTATTGAACCTACAGTCACAGCTCTGTGGGTAGTGATGGTTATAGTGTTGAGCATAGACCTGGCTGTATTGAACCTACAGTCACAGCTCTGTGGGTAGTGATGGATATAGTCTTGAGCATAGACCTGGCTGTATTAAACCTACAGTCACAGCTCTGTGGGTAGTGATGGATATAGTCTTGAGCATAGACCTGGCTGTATTGAACCTACAGTCACAGCGCTGTGGGTAGTGATGGATATAGTCTTGAGCATAGACCTGGCTGTATTAAACCTACAGTCACAGCTCTGTGGGTAGTGATGGATATAGTCTTGAGCATAGACCTGGCTGTATTGAACCTACAGTCACAGCTCTGTGGGTAGTGATGGTTATAGTGTTGAGCATAGACCTGGCTGTAGTGAACCTACAGTCACAGCTATGTGGGTAGATGGTTATAGTCTTGAGCATAGACCTGGCTGTATTGAACCTACAGTCACAGCTCTGTGGGTAGTGATGGTTATAGTGTTGAGCATAGACCTGGCTGTATTGAACCTACAGTCACAGCTCTGTGGGTAGTGATGGATATAGTTTTGAGCATAGACCTGGCTGTATTGAACCTACAGTCACAGCTCTGTGGGTAGTGATGGATATAGTCTAGAGCATAGACCTGGCTGTATTGAACCTACAGTCACAGCTTTGTGGGTAGTGATGGTTATAGTGTTGAGCATAGACCTGGCTGTATTGAACCTACAGTCACAGCTCTGTGGGTAGTGATGGATATAGTCTTGAGCATAGACCTGGCTGTATTGAACCTACAGTCACAGCTCTGTGGGTAGTGATGGTTATAGTCTTGAGCATAGACCTGGCTGTATTAAACCTACAGTCACAGCTCTGTGGGTAGTGATGGATATAGTCTTGAGCATAGACCTGGCTGTATTGAACCTACAGTCGCAGCTCTGTGGGTAGATGGTTATAGTCTTGAGCATAGACCTGGCTGTATTGAACCTACAGTCACAGCTCTGTGGGTAGTGATGGATATAGTCTTGAGCATAGACCTGGCTGTATTGAACCTACAGTCACAGCTCTGTGGGTAGTGATGGATATAGTCTTGAGCATAGACCTGGCTGTATTACACCTACAGTCACAGCTCTGTGGGTAGTGATGGATATAGTCTTGAGCATAGACCTGGCTGTATTGAACCTACAGTCGCAGCTCTGTGGGTAGTAATGGATATAGTCTTGAGCATAGACCTGGCTGTATTAAACCTACAGTCACAGCTCTGTGGGTAGTGATGGATATAGTCTTGAGCATAGACCTGGCTGTATTGAATCTACAGTCACAGCTCTATGGGTAGTGATGGATATAGTCTTGAGCATAGACCTGGCTGTATTAAACCTACAGTCACAGCTCTGTGGGTAGTGATGGATATAGTCTTGAGCATAGACCTGGCTGTATTGAACCTACAGTCACAGCTTTGTGGGTAGTGATGGTTATAGTGTTGAGCATAGACCTGGCTGTATTGAACCTACAGTCACAGCTCTGTGGGTAGTGATGGATATAGTCTTGAGCATAGACCTGGCTGTATTGAACCTACAGTCACAGCTCTGTGGGTAGTGATGGTTATAGTCTTGAGCATAGACCTGGCTGTATTAAACCTACAGTCACAGCTCTGTGGGTAGTGATGGATATAGTCTTGAGCATAGACCTGGCTGTATTGAACCTACAGTCGCAGCTCTGTGGGTAGATGGTTATAGTCTTGAGCATAGACCTGGCTGTATTGAACCTACAGTCACAGCTCTGTGGGTAGTGATGGTTATAGTGTTGAGCATAGACCTGGCTGTATTGAACCTACAGTCACAGCTCTGTGGGTAGTGATGGTTATAGTGTTGAGCATAGACCTGGCTGTATTGAACATACAGTCACAGCTCTGTGGGTAGTGATGGTTATAGTGCTGAGCATAGACCTGGCTGTATTGAACCTACAGTCACAGCTCTGTGGGTAGTGATGGTTATAGTGCTGAGCATAGACCTGGCTGTATTGAACCTACAGTCACAGCTCTGTGGGTAGTGATGGTTATAGTGTTGAGCATAGACCTGGCTGTGTAGTACTTACAGTCACAGCACAGTGGGTAGTGATGGTATAGTGTTGAGCATAGACCTGGCTGTATTGAACCTACAGTCACAGCGCGGTGGGTAGTGATGGTTATAGTCTTGAGCATAGACCAGGCTGTATTGAACCTACAGTCACAGCTCTGTGGGTAGTGATGGATATAGTCTTGAGCGTAGACCTGGCTGTATTGAACCTACAGTCACAGCTCTGTGGGTAGTGATGGATATAGTCTTGAGCATAGACCTGGCTGTATTGAACCTACAGTCACAGCTCTGTGGGTAGTGATGGTTCTAGTGTTGAGCATAGACCTGGCTGTAATGAACCTACAGTCACAGCTATGTGGGTAGATGGTTATTGTCTTGAGCATAGACCTGGCTGTATTGAACCTACAGTCACAGCTCTGTGGGTAGTGATGGTTATAGTGTTGAGCATAGACTTGGATGTATTGAACATACAATCACAGCTCTGTGGGTAGTGATGGTTATAGTGCTGAGCATAGACCTGGCTGTATTGAACCTACAGTCACAGCTCTGTGTGTAGTGATGGTTATAGTGTTGAGCATAGACCTGGCTGTATTGAACATACAGTAACAGCTCTGTGGGTAGTGATGGTTATAGTGTTGAGCATAGACCTGGCTGTATTGAACATACAGTCACAGCTCTGTGGGTAGTGATGGTTATAGTGCTGAGCATAGACCTGGCTGTATTGAACCTACAGTCACAGCTCTGTGGGTAGTGATGGTTATAGTGTTGAGCATAGACCTGGCTGTATTGAACATACAGTCACAGCTCTGTGGGTAGTGATGGTTATAGAGCTGAGCATAGACCTGGCTGTATTGAACCTACAGTCACAGCTCTGTGGGTAGTGATGGTTATAGTGCTGAGCATAGACCTGGCTGTATTGAACCTACAGTCACAGCTCTGTGGGTAGTGATGGTTATAGTGTTGAGCATAGACCTGGCTGTGTAGTACTTACAGTCACAGCACTGTGGGTAGTGATGGTTCTAGTGTTGAGCATAGACCTGGCTGTAATGAACCTACAGTCACAGCTATGTGGGTAGTGATGGTTATAGTGCTGAGCATAGACCTGGCTGTATTGAACCTACAGTCACAGCTCTGTGGGTAGTGATGGTTATAGTGTTGAGCATAGACCTGGCTGTATTGAACCTACAGTCACAGCTCTGTGGGTAGTGATGGTTATAGTGTTGAGCATAGACCTGGCTGTAGTGAACCTACAGTCACAGCTATGTGGGTACATGGTTATAGTCTTGAGCATAGACCTGGCTGTATTGAACCTACAGTCACAGCTCTGTGGGTAGTGATGGATATAGTCTTGAGCATAGACCTGGCTGTATTGAACCTACAGTCACAGCTCTGTGGGTAGTGATGGATATAGTCTTGAGCATAGACCTGGCTGTATTGAACCTACAGTCACAGCTCTGTGGGTAGTGATGGTTCTAGTGTTGAGCATAGACCTGGCTGTAATGAACCTACAGTCACAGCTATGTGGGTAGATGGTTATAGTGTTGAGCATAGACCTGGCTGTATTGAACCTACAGTCACAGCTCTGTGGGTTGTGATGGTTATAGTGTTGAGCATAGACTTGGCTGTATTGAACATACAATCACAGCTCTGTGGGTAGTGATGGTTATAGTGCTGAGCATAGACCTGGCTGTATTGAACCTACAGTCACAGCTCTGTGGGTAGTGATGGTTATAGTGTTGAGCATAGACCTGGCTGTATTGAACCTACAGTCACAGCTCTGTGGGTAGTGATGGTTATAGTCTCGAGCACAGACATGGCTGTATTGAACCTTCTGTGGGTAGTGTCTTGAGCAGAGACCTGGCTGTATTGAACCTACAGTCACAGCTCTGTGGGTAGTGATGGTTATAGTGTTGAGCATAGACCTGGCTGTAGTGAACCTACAGTCACAGCTATGTGGGTACATGGTTATAGTCTTGAGCATAGACCTGGCTGTATTGAACCTACAGTCACAGCTCTGTGGGTAGTGATGGTTATAGTGTTGAGCATAGACCTGGCTGTATTGAACTTACAGTCACAGCTCTGTGGGTAGTGATGGTTATATTCTTGAGCATAGACCTGGCTGTATAGTACTTACAGTCACAGCGCTGTGGGTAGTGATGGTTATAGTGTTGAGCATACACCTGGCTGTATTGAACCTACAGTCACAGCGCTGTGGGTAGTGATGGCTGTATTGAACCTACAGTCCCAGCTCTGTGGGTAGTGATGGATGTAGTCTTGAGCATAGACCTGGCTGTATTGAACCTACAGTCACATCTCTGTGGGTAGTGATGGTTATAGTGTTGAGCATAGACCTGGCTGTAGTGAACCTACAGTCACAGCTCTGTGGGTAGATGGTTATAGTCTTGAGCATAGACCTGGCTGTATTGAACCTACAGTCACAGCTCTGTGGGTAGTGATGGTTATAGTGTTGAGCATAGACCTGGCTGTATTGAACATACAGTCACAGCTCTGTGGGTAGTGATGGTTATAGTGCTGAGCATAGACCTGGCTGTATTGAACCTACAGTCACAGCTCTGTGGGTAGTGATGGTTATAGTGTTGAGCATAGACCTGGCTGTATTGAACATACAGTCACAGCTCTGTGGGTAGTGATGGTTATAGTGCTGAGCATAGACCTGGCTGTATTGAACCTACAGTCACAGCTCTGTGGGTAGAGATGGTTATAGTGCTGAGCATAGACCTGGCTGTATTGAACCTACAGTCACAGCTCTGTGGGTAATGATGGTTATAGTGTTGAGCATAGACCTGGCTGTGTAGTACTTACAGTCACAGCACTGTGGGTAGTGATGGTATAGTGTTGAGCATACACCTGGATGTATTGAACCTACAGTCACAGCGCGGTGGGTAGTGATGGTTATAGTCTTGAGCATAGACCTGGCTATATTGAACCTACAGTCACAGCTCTGTGGGTAGTGATGGATATAGTCTTGAGCGTAGACCTGGCTGTATTGAACGTACAGTCACAGCTCTGTGGGTAGTGATGGATATAGTCTTGAGCATAGACCTGGCTGTATTGAACCTACAGTCACAGCTCTGTGGGTAGTGATGGTTCTAGTGTTGAGCATAGACCTGGCTGTAATGAACCTACAGTCACAGCTATGTGGGTAGATGGTTATAGTCTTGAGCATAGACCTGGCTGTATTGAACCTACAGTCACAGCTCTGTGGGTAGTGATGGTTATAGTGTTGAGCATAGACTTGGATGTATTGAACATACAATCACAGCTCTGTGGGTAGTGATGGTTATAGTGCTGAGCATAGACCTGGCTGTATTGAACCTACAGTCACAGCTCTGTGTGTAGTGATGGTTATAGTGTTGAGCATAGACCTGGCTGTATTGAACATACAGTCACAGCTCTGTGGGTAGTGATGGTTATAGTGTTGAGCACAGACCTTGCTGTATTGAACATACAGTCACAGCTCTGTGGGTAGTGATGGTTATAGTGCTGAGCATAGACCTGGCTGTATTGAACCTACAGTCACAGCTCTGTGGGTAGTGATGGTTATAGTGTTGAGCATAGACCTGGCTGTATTGAACATACAGTCACAGCTCTGTGGGTAGTGATGGTTATAGTGCTGAGCATAGACCTGGCTGTATTGAACCTACAGTCACAGCTCTGTGGGTAGTGATGGTTATAGTGCTGAGCATAGACCTGGCTGTATTGAACCTACAGTCACAGCTCTGTGGGTAGTGATGGTTATAGTGTTGAGCATAGACCTGGATGTGTAGTACTTACAGTCACAGCACTGTGGGTAGTGATGGTATAGTGTTGAGCATACACCTGGATGTATTGAACCTACAGTCACAGCGCTGTGGGTAGTGATGGTTATAGTCTTGAGCATAGACCTGGCTGTATTGAACCTACAGTCACAGCTCTGTGGGTAGTGATGGATATAGTCTTGAGCATAGACCTGGCTGTATTGAACCTACAGTCACAGCTCTGTGGGTAGTGATGGATATAGTCTTGAGCATAGACCTGGCTGTATTGAACCTACAGTCACAGCTCTGTGGGTAGTGATGGTTCTAGTGTTGAGCATAGACCTGGCTGTAATGAACCTACAGTCACAGCTATGTGGGTAGATGGTTATAGTCTTGAGCATAGACCTGGCTGTATTGAACCTACAGTCACTGCTCTGTGGGTAGTGATGGTTATAGTGTTGAGCATAGACCTGGCTGTATTGAACATACAGTCACAGCTCTGTGGGTAGTGATGGTTATAGTGCTGAGCATAGACCTGGCTGTATTGAACCTACAGTCACAGCTCTGTGGGTAGTGATGGTTATAGTGTTGAGCATAGACCTGGCTGTATTGAACATACAGTCACAGCTCTGTGGGTAGTGATGGTTATAGTGCTGAGCATAGACCTGGCTGTATTGAACCTACAGTCACAGCTCTGTGGGTAGTGATGGTTATAGTGCTGAGCATAGACCTGGCTGTACTGAACCTACAGTCACAGCTCTGTGGGTAGTGATGGTTATAGTGTTGAGCATAGACCTGGCTGTATTGAACCTACAGTCACAGCTCTGTGGGTAGTGATGGTTATAGTGTTGAGCATAGACCTGGCTGTAGTGAACCTACAGTCACAGCTATGTGGGTACATGGTTATAGTCTTGAGCATAGACCTGGCTGTATTGAACCTACAGTCACAGCTCTGTGGGTAGTGATGGTTATAGTGTTGAGCATAGACTTGGCTGTATTGAACCTACAGTCACAGCTCTGTGGGTAGTGATGATTATAGTCTCGAGCACAGACCTGGCTATATTGAACCTACAGTCACAGCTCTGTGGGTAGTGATGTTTATAGTGTTGAGCATAGACCTGGCTGTATTGAACCTACAGTCACAGCTCTGTGGGTAGTGATGGTTATATTCTTGAGCATAGACCTGGCTGTATAGTACTTACAGTCACAGCGCTGTTGGTAGTGATGGTTATAGTGTTGAGCATACACCTGGCTGTATTGAACCTACAGTCACAGCGCTGTGGGTAGTGATGGCTGTATTGAACCTACAGTCACAGCTCTGTGGGTAGTGATGGATGTAGTCTTGAGCATAGACCTGGCTGTATTGAACCTACAGTCACATCTCTGTGGGTAGTGATGGTTATAGTGTTGAGCATAGACCTGGCTGTAGTGAACCTACAGTCACAGCTCTGTGGGTAGATGGTTATAGTCTTGAGCATAGACCTGGCTGTATTGAACCTACAGTCACAGCTCTGTGGGTAGTGATGGTTATAGTGTTGAGCATAGACCTGGCTGTATTGAACATACAGTCACAGCTCTGTGGGTAGTGATGGTTATAGTGCTGAGCATAGACCTGGCTGTATTGAACCTACAGTCACAGCTCTGTGGGTAGTGATGGTTATAGTGTTGAGCATAGACCTGGCTGTATTGAACATACAGTCACAGCTCTGTGGGTAGTGATGGTTATAGTGCTGAGCATACACCTGGATGTATTGAACCTACAGTCACAGCACTGTGGGTAGTGATGGTATAGTGTTGAGCATACACCTGGATGTATTGAACCTACAGTCACAGCGCTGTGGGTAGTGATGGTTATAGTCTTGAGCATAGACCTGGCTGTATTGAACCTACAGTCACAGCTCTGTGGGTAGTGATGGTTATAGTGTTGAGCATAGACCTGGCTGTAGTGATCCTACAATCACAGCTATGTGGGTACATGGTTATAGTCTTGAGCATAGACCTGGCTGTATTGAACCTACAGTCACAGCTCTGTGGGTTGTGATGGTTATAGTGTTGAGCATAGACTTGGCTGTATTGAACATACAATCACAGCTCTGTGGGTAGTGATGGTCATAGTGCTGAGCATAGACCTGGCTGTATTGAACCTACAGTCACAGCTCTGTGGGTAGTGATGGTTAGAGTGTTGAGCGTAGACCTGGCTGTATTGAGCCTACAGTCACAGCTCTGTGGGTAGTGATGGTTATAGTGTTGAGCATAGACCTGGCTGTATTGAACTTACAGTCACAGCTCTGTGGGTAGTGATGGTTATATTCTTGAGCATAGACCTGGCTGTATTGAACTTACAGTCACAGCTCTGTGGGTAGTGATGGTTATAGTCTTGAGCATAGACCTGGCTGTATTGAACCTACAGTCACAGCTCTGTGGGTAGTGATGTTTATAGTCTTGAGCATAGACCTCGCTGTTTTGAACCTACAGTCACAGCTCTGTGGGTAGTGAAGGTTATAGTCTTGAGCATAGACCTGGTTGTATTGAACCTAGAGTCACAGCGCTGTGGGTAGTGATGGTTATAGTGTTGAGCATAGACCTGGCTGTATTGAACCTACAGCCACAGCTCTGTGGGTAGTGATGGTTATAGTCTTGAGCATAGACCTGGCTGTTCTGAACCTACAGTCACAGCTCTGTAGGTAGTGATGGTTATAGTGTTGAGCATAGACCTGGCTGTATTGAACCTACAGTCACAGCTCTGTGGGTAGTGATGGATATAGTCTTGAGCATAGACCTGGCTGTATTGAACCTACAGTCACAGCTCTGTGGGTAGTGATGGTTCTAGTGTTGAGCATAGACCTGGCTGTAATGAACCTACAGTCACAGCTATGTGGGTAGTGATGGTTATAGTGCTGAGCATAGACCTGGCTGTATTGAACCTACAGTCACAGCTCTGTGGGTAGTGATGGTTATAGTGTTGAGCATAGACCTGGCTGTATTGAACCTACAGTCACAGCTCTGTGGGTAGTGATGGTTATAGTGTTGAGCATAGACCTGGCTGTAGTGAACCTACAGTCACAGCTATGTGGGTACATGGTTATAGTCTTGAGCATAGACCTGGCTGTATTGAACCTACAGTCACAGCTCTGTGGGTAGTGATGGATATAGTCTTGAGCATAGACCTGGCTGTATTGAACCTACAGTCACAGCTCTGTGGGTAGTGATGGATATAGTCTTGAGCATAGACCTGGCTGTATTGAACCTACAGTCACAGCTCTGTGGGTAGTGATGGTTCTAGTGTTGAGCATAGACCTGGCTGTAATGAACCTACAGTCACAGCTATGTGGGTAGATGGTTATAGTCTTGAGCATAGACCTGGCTGTATTGAACCTACAGTCACAGCTCTGTGGGTAGTGATGGTTATAGTGTTGAGCATAGACTTGGCTGTATTGAACATACAATCACAGCTCTGTGGGTAGTGATGGTTATAGTGCTGAGCATAGACCTGGCTGTATTGAACCTACAGTCACAGCTCTGTGGGTAGTGATGGTTATAGTGTTGAGCATAGACCTGGCTGTATTGAACCTACAGTCACAGCTCTGTGGGTAGTGATGGTTATAGTCTCGAGCACAGACATGGCTGTATTGAACCTTCTGTGGGTAGTGTCTTGAGCAGAGACCTGGCTGTATTGAACCTACAGTCACAGCTCTGTGGGTAGTGATGGTTATAGTGTTGAGCATAGACCTGGCTGTAGTGAACCTACAGTCACAGCTATGTGGGTACATGGTTATAGTCTTGAGCATAGACCTGGCTGTATTGAACCTACAGTCACAGCTCTGTGGGTAGTGATGGTTATAGTGTTGAGCATAGACCTGGCTGTATTGAACCTACAGTCACAGCTCTGTGGGTAGTGATGGTTATATTCTTGAGCATAGACCTGGCTGTATAGTACTTACAGTCACAGCGCTGTGGGTAGTGATGGTTATAGTGTTGAGCATACACCTGGCTGTATTGAACCTACAGTCACAGCGCTGTGGGTAGTGATGGCTGTATTGAACCTACAGTCCCAGCTCTGTGGGTAGTGATGGATGTAGTCTTGAGCATAGACCTGGCTGTATTGAACCTACAGTCACATCTCTGTGGGTAGTGATGGTTATAGTGTTGAGCATAGACCTGGCTGTAGTGAACCTACAGTCACAGCTCTGTGGGTAGATGGTTATAGTCTTGAGCATAGACCTGGCTGTATTGAACCTACAGTCACAGCTCTGTGGGTAGTGATGGTTATAGTGTTGAGCATAGACCTGGCTGTATTGAACATACAGTCACAGCTCTGTGGGTAGTGATGGTTATAGTGCTGAGCATAGACCTGGCTGTATTGAACCTACAGTCACAGCTCTGTGGGTAGTGATGGTTATAGTGTTGAGCATAGACCTGGCTGTATTGAACATACAGTCACAGCTCTGTGGGTAGTGATGGTTATAGTGCTGAGCATAGACCTGGCTGTATTGAACCTACAGTCACAGCTCTGTGGGTAGAGATGGTTATAGTGCTGAGCATAGACCTGGCTGTATTGAACCTACAGTCACAGCTCTGTGGGTAATGATGGTTATAGTGTTGAGCATAGACCTGGCTGTGTAGTACTTACAGTCACAGCACTGTGGGTAGTGATGGTATAGTGTTGAGCATACACCTGGATGTATTGAACCTACAGTCACAGCGCGGTGGGTAGTGATGGTTATAGTCTTGAGCATAGACCTGGCTATATTGAACCTACAGTCACAGCTCTGTGGGTAGTGATGGATATAGTCTTGAGCGTAGACCTGGCTGTATTGAACGTACAGTCACAGCTCTGTGGGTAGTGATGGATATAGTCTTGAGCATAGACCTGGCTGTATTGAACCTACAGTCACAGCTCTGTGGGTAGTGATGGTTCTAGTGTTGAGCATAGACCTGGCTGTAATGAACCTACAGTCACAGCTATGTGGGTAGATGGTTATAGTCTTGAGCATAGACCTGGCTGTATTGAACCTACAGTCACAGCTCTGTGGGTAGTGATGGTTATAGTGTTGAGCATAGACTTGGATGTATTGAACATACAATCACAGCTCTGTGGGTAGTGATGGTTATAGTGCTGAGCATAGACCTGGCTGTATTGAACCTACAGTCACAGCTCTGTGTGTAGTGATGGTTATAGTGTTGAGCATAGACCTGGCTGTATTGAACATACAGTCACAGCTCTGTGGGTAGTGATGGTTATAGTGTTGAGCATAGACCTTGCTGTATTGAACATACAGTCACAGCTCTGTGGGTAGTGATGGTTATAGTGCTGAGCATAGACCTGGCTGTATTGAACCTACAGTCACAGCTCTGTGGGTAGTGATGGTTATAGTGTTGAGCATAGACCTGGCTGTATTGAACATACAGTCACAGCTCTGTGGGTAGTGATGGTTATAGTGCTGAGCATAGACCTGGCTGTATTGAACCTACAGTCACAGCTCTGTGGGTAGTGATGGTTATAGTGCTGAGCATAGACCTGGCTGTATTGAACCTACAGTCACAGCTCTGTGGGTAGTGATGGTTATAGTGTTGAGCATAGACCTGGTTGTGTAGTACTTACAGTCACAGCACTGTGGGTAGTGATGGTATAGTGTTGAGCATACACCTGGATGTATTGAACCTACAGTCACAGCGCTGTGGGTAGTGATGGTTATAGTCTTGAGCATAGACCTGGCTGTATTGAACCTACAGTCACAGCTCTGTGGGTAGTGATGGATATAGTCTTGAGCATAGACCTGGCTGTATTGAACCTACAGTCACAGCTCTGTGGGTAGTGATGGATATAGTCTTGAGCATAGACCTGGCTGTATTGAACCTACAGTCACAGCTCTGTGGGTAGTGATGGTTCTAGTGTTGAGCATAGACCTGGCTGTAATGAACCTACAGTCACAGCTATGTGGGTAGATGGTTATAGTCTTGAGCATAGACCTGGCTGTATTGAACCTACAGTCACTGCTCTGTGGGTAGTGATGGTTATAGTGTTGAGCATAGACCTGGCTGTATTGAACATACAGTCACAGCTCTGTGGGTAGTGATGGTTATAGTGCTGAGCATAGACCTGGCTGTATTGAACCTACAGTCACAGCTCTGTGGGTAGTGATGGTTATAGTGTTGAGCATAGACCTGGCTGTATTGAACATACAGTCACAGCTCTGTGGGTAGTGATGGTTATAGTGCTGAGCATAGACCTGGCTGTACTGAACCTACAGTCACAGCTCTGTGGGTAGTGATGGTTATAGTGTTGAGCATAGACCTGGCTCTATTGAACCTACAGTCACAGCTCTGTGGGTAGTGATGGTTATAGTGTTGAGCATAGACCTGGCTGTAGTTAACCTACAGTCACAGCTATGTGGGTACATGGTTATAGTCTTGAGCATAGACCTGGCTGTATTGAACCTACAGTCACAGCTCTGTGGGTAGTGATGGTTATAGTGTTGAGCATAGACTTGGCTGTATTGAACCTACAGTCACAGCTCTGTGGGTAGTGATGATTATAGTCTCGAGCACAGACCTGGCTGTATTGAACCTACAGTCACAGCTCTGTGGGTAGTGATGTTTATAGTGTTGAGCATAGACCTGGCTGTATTGAACCTACAGTCACAGCTCTGTGGGTAGTGATGGTTATATTCTTGAGCATAGACCTGGCTGTATAGTACTTACAGTCACAGCGCTGTTGGTAGTGATGGTTATAGTGTTGAGCATACACCTGGCTGTATTGAACCTACAGTCACAGCGCTGTGGGTAGTGATGGCTGTATTGAACCTACAGTCACATCTCTGTGGGTAGTGATGGATGTAGTCTTGAGCATAGACCTGGCTGTATTGAACCTACAGTCACATCTCTGTGGGTAGTGATGGTTATAGTGTTGAGCATAGACCTGGCTGTAGTGAACCTACAGTCACAGCTCTGTGGGTAGATGGTTATAGTCTTGAGCATAGACCTGGCTGTATTGAACCTACAGTCACAGCTCTGTGGGTAGTGATGGTTATAGTGTTGAGCATAGACCTGGCTGTATTGAACATACAGTCACAGCTATGTGGGTAGTGATGGTTATAGTGCTGAGCATAGACCTGGCTGTATTGAACCTACAGTCACAGCTGTGTAGGTAGTGATGGTTATAGTGTTGAGCATAGACCTGGCTGTATTGAACATACAGTCACAGCTCTGTGGGTAGTGATGGTTATAGTGCTGAGCATACACCTGGATGTATTGAACCTACAGTCACAGCACTGTGGGTAGTGATGGTATAGTGTTGAGCATACACCTGGATGTATTGAACCTACAGTCACAGCGCTGTGGGTAGTGATGGTTATAGTCTTGAGCATAGACCTGGCTGTATTGAACCTACAGTCACAGCTCTGTGGGTAGTGATGGTTATAGTGTTGAGCATAGACCTGGCTGTAGTGAACCTACAGTCACAGCTATGTGGGTACATGGTTATAGTCTTGAGCATAGACCTGGCTGTATTGAACTTACAGTCACGGCTCTGTGGGTAGTGATGGTTATATTCTTGAGCATAGACCTGGCTGTATTGAACTTACAGTCACAGCTCTGTGGGTAGTGATGGTTATAGTCTTGAGCATAGACCTGGCTGTATTGAACCTACAGTCACAGCTCTGTGGGTAGTGATGTTTATAGTCTTGAGCATAGACCTCGCTGTTTTGAACCTACAGTCACAGCTCTGTGGGTAGTGAAGGTTATAGTCTTGAGCATAGACCTGGTTGTATTGAACCTAGAGTCACAGCGCTGTGGGTAGTGATGGTTATAGTGTTGAGCATAGACCTGGCTGTATTGAACCTACAGCCACAGCTCTGTGGGTAGTGATGGTTATAGTCTTGAGCATAGACCTGGCTGTTCTGAACCTACAGTCACAGCTCTGTAGGTAGTGATGGTTATAGTGTTGAGCATAGACCTGGCTGTATTGAAACTACAGTCACAGCGCTGTGGGTAATGATGGTTATAGTATTGAGCATAGACCTGGCTGTATTGAACCTACAGTCACAGCGCTGTGGGTAGTGATGGTTATAGTATTGAGCATAGACCTGGCTGTATTGAACCTACAGTCATAGCTCTGTGGGTAATGATGGTTATAGTCTTGAGCATAGACCTGGCTGTATTGAACCTACAGTCACAGCGCTGTGGGTAGTGATGGTTATAGTATTGAGCATAGACCTGGCTGTATTGAACCTACAGTCACAGCTCTGTGGGAAGTGATGGTTATAGTCTTGAGCATAGAGGTGGATGAATGACTCTTTACTTCCCCGCCAGTGTACCATGTCACCGAAGACACGGTCTGTTGAATGATCTCCCCCCCTCGCCCCCCCCCCCCCTCTCTCTCTCTCTCACATCACATCGAGCCATCAAGTCGGCCGCCACACGTAATAGCTACAGTGTAGGTTGACATATAATAGTGTCACTGGTCACTTTCTCCCGACACAGATTACCACCACACGCGATATCTGTAATGTAGCTTGTAGAATGAGAGAAGGTAGTCGCCCTTCAACACAGATCACTCACATAAAATGTGCCTAGTGTGTTCAAAACGTTACTATGAAACTATAATTTACCAGTCCAATTAAGACCACCAATCCTTAACCATACCCAGAGACACGAAGCAACTAATGTCAATGAGACAAGTAAACTGCGTTGAGCCTGTCTCTTTGCTAACTGAAACGTACTAGGAGACTCAAATGTTTTACATCAAGCCGACTGCGTTACTATATTATTCGTGTCAGGTTAACAGATTAGTGCTGTACCAACAAATAAACATAGTAATATATGCCGTTCAATATTGTTGTATCGACTTCCGGCCCTTCGGCGATTAAATATATAATTGTTGATAACATACATGACCGAAAGCAGACATGCAGTAACAAAACCGCACGGCTGGGTAATATGGCGTCAACAAAAAGGGGCGTGTAGGTAAAATATTGTTTATCGCTGTTGACAATCTTTGCCTCGTCAAAAAGAGGTACAACATAACCTCACCCGACTCAGAGTCTGCATTCCCGGACTTAACCAGCACTCACTCAGACTCAACCAGTACTCATACAGACTCAACTAATACTCACACAGACTCAACCAACACTCTCACAGATTCAACCAACATTCACACAGACTCAACCAGTACTCACACAGACTCAACCAGTACTCATACACACTCAACCAACACTCACACAGACTCAACCAACACTCACACAGACTCAACCAGTACTCACACAGACTCAACCAGTACTCATACAGACTCAACCAACACTCACACAGACTCAACCAACACTCACACAGACTCAACTAACACTCACACAGACTCAACCAGTACTCACACAGACTCAACCAGTACTCATACAGACTCAACCAACACTCACACAGACTCAACCAACACTCACACAGACTCAACCAACACTCACACAGACTCAACCAGTACTCACACAGACTCAACCAGTACTCATACATACTCAACCAACACTCACACAGACTCAACCAACACTCACACAGACTCAACCAGTACTCACACAGACTCAACCAGTACTCATACACACTCAACCAACACTCACACAGACTCAACCAACACTCACACAGACTCAACCAGTACTCACACAGACTCAACCAGTACTCATACAGACTCAACCAACACTCACACAGACTCAACCAACACTCTCACAGACTCAACTAACACTCACACAGACTCAACTAACACTCACACAGATTCAACCAACACTCTCACACCCTCAACTAACACTCATACAGACTCAACTAACACTCACACAGATTCAACCAACACTCACACAGACTCAATTAACACTCACACAGACTCAACCAACACTCTCACAGATTCAATCAAGACTCACACAGGCTCAACTAACACTCACACAGACTCAACCAACACTCTCACAGATTCAGCCAACACTCTCACAGACTCAACCAATAGTCTGGCTAGGGTGGTGTTTTCCGGGATCTACCACAAGAAGTTTCACTTCTGAAGTTGAACGAAACATCTACAAAATTGAATAAATATCGAGGGGCTAATCCCCCACTTAGAGCAGGACTTAGAGCAGTACTCAGAGCAGTACTTAGATCAGTACTTAGAGCAGTACTTAGATCAGTACTTAGAGCAGTACTTAGATCAGTACTTAGAGTAGTACTTAGAGCAGTAATTAGATCAGTACTTAGAGCAGTGGACTCTAAACCAAGAGATCTCCGGTTCGTACCTTCTGCTGTCGTTTCGAACTTTGGGCACGTTTGTTCAAGTTACGTTGCTCCAATTCACTCAGCTGTAAGCATGAGTGCCTGGTTATTACTGAGGAGAGCGATAGATTAAAGCAGTTGTAACTTACGTGGCTCGCTCTGGGTTCGAGTGGTTAAAGCAGTTGTAACTTACGTGGCTCGCTCTGGGTTCGAGTGGTTAAAGCAGTTGTAACTTACGTGGCTCGCTCTGGGTTCGAGTGGTTAAAGCAGTTGTAACTTACGTGGCTCGCTCTGGGTTGAGTATATGTGGCAATCACGGTGCTCGGGCAGCTCACGCGTTTACGTGTTTGTCGGGAGTGGACGTGATAAACGATATTCTGTCGTGGGTCGTCTGGCTCCAATGGTCGCTTTCCGTCGTATATGGCGTGGGGTAAATTGTTGGTGTGCAGTGGAGCGTGAAGGGTCAAGAGGTGGGGTGTTCGGTGCTTCCGACTGGTGATCACTATACACTCTACAACACCGATAGTGTTGGATATTTGTGTACAAATAGTATTCGATCGCGCCGAAATTGCAGCGTGGCTGAATGCTTCCCTGAGAAGTCGAGATAGTGTTCGTTTGAACAGGCCTGCCAGGGAGTAAAGTGTAATACTGGCCGTACACTGCACAACTTTTGTTGCGAGTTGCGTGTTTGATGAACTAGCAACAATTTGTCGTGTCGAGGTTGTGCGATTGGGATATCGTACACTGTACGACTCTAATCAACTGATCATCGTACACTGTACAAATCTGATCAACTGATCATCGTACACTGTACGACTCTAATCAACTGATCATCGTACACCGTACAAATCTTATCAATTTATCATCGTACACTGCACAGCAAAGTTGTCGCAACTAGTGTGCGCACCGCCGCGATCGTAGCGTTAAATTGTGGAACTGCATTTACGTGCGCCGTCTGGTGTTGTACTGTGGTGTCTATCGTACAATGAATGGGTTTTTTAATAGTAGGTTAAAATGGCGTGTACGTCAGAATATCGGAATTGACTGCTGTGCATCTCAGTAGGGGAAGGTTGGGACCCATGATCATAGTGGTGCTTTGAGCTACACCCTGTAACTTTGTTAATACTTATCATACGTTTAATTTTCCGAATTCTGTAGAAGCAGGTCATTCTACTGACAACTCCACTGTCATTTGAATAAATACGGGAGACTAACGGCGCGCAAAATCACGATTGTAGGTATGCGTTTTTAACGGAAACGTATTTTTGAGTAAATAGTTCGTGTTTTGTTCTTTTCTTTATACACATACCATAGGTAATGCAATGTTGTTGTTAGTGGCATACGCTTTTCTAATTTTCGATCAAACTCGTTTCGCATGTAATTTTTTGATCAGACAACTATATGAGCCAGTCAGTGCGGGGTCCGATGAGCCGGTTCATGAATGTCAAAATTGACTGGTGCAACCCCTATGCACAGTTGTTTGTATTCAATAGGGCATATAGTGTTCATACATTTGTATATTACGATCCGTTAACATTAGAATATCATAATTAAAACAGTTTCCTGTAAACGCGGAGTGCTACAATATCAAGTATGACGAAGCGTGTAATAAACAATGGATAAGCTGTAACATCGCGTGGTAATTAACATATAACTTAGTTCTACATAGTTATTATTAATCATGTCAACCGTTCGTTGAGCTAAATTATCAACAAGGAGACTAGTAATGCGTGAAAAGTCGGTTATTTAGGGCATCTAAATAGTCTGACTGGAGTGGCGCCGGTTGACCTGAATCGTGCTCTGATTACAGCCGTTATTCAAGAGATCGTATCTGTGCAGTGGACCGATCAGTATGCCACGCTACCACCCTGTCGGCCAACCGACACAGGCCTCACACGTCGTTGCGTGAGTAGTAACTAGACCTGTTGGTGCCAGCCGTTACCCATCAGTTGTCTGGGTGATAATAATTGTGAATACAATGAAATATAAAAATCATGTATATATTATAATGCTATTATGGTAATAAAAATATATTATTATTATCCTCGTTTCCTAGTTGTATATGTCAGAAATGTTGGAAATGCCTGTAAGCGTATGATCTGCTACATGTATGTGTAGGTAAAACTAAGTTATGAACGGAATAGAGCATGGGAATGGCTCACATTTGTTAAGACAGCGAATGTGGGGCAAAGTGGATGGAGCATAGTGAACGGGCGGGGCATATCTGGTTCACTTACTGAGATGCTTTTACGTTACTTTTAGAGCAAGTACTTAACAAATACGCAAAAATGGTCGTCAGAAGTGGGGACAGGAAATACCCCACCCCCCGATACATCACCTTTATAATCCCAGTGAACCACAACAATTACAGTATTTGTTCAATTTAGTTTCTTTTATAGCTAATGGATTGTTCATTAGTTGTTATTATTTAGTATAGTTTCTGTCTAATGATATACAAAATAATTACAGCATTACATTAAAGTAGACATTTAGTAAATTTAAAGATCTATGGTCGAAATAAGATTGCGGATGTTATCACTTAGGTAATCACATTACGCTCTGCATCCTGCCCTCCCATTAATTTAAGTTTGCTATGCGACTGTTCTACTCTGCATACACTTAAAACCCAACGTATGTCTGTTATTGCAGTTCTAAATGAAAAGTTAGTGAAAATAGCAGCGGCTACCTTCAACGTACCAAGAATAATCCTCAGACTAAGGGTGAAATGGGCGACTTCGAAAACGGTAAAATATGCATTAATAAAGGGCCTTGGAAGCCACAAACCCGTGTTTTCTAAGGAAGAGGTACAACAACTGTGTTACCATATTCTTGAACTTGAATCCAGAATGTTTAGATTGTCAATAATTGTCCTGAGACGATTAACGTTACAGTTTGCAGAGACGTATGATATACCACACTCATTTAATATGGAAAGTGAACTGGCTGATGAGGGATGGGTAGCAACATACAGGAAAAGCCCCCCCCCCCCCCAGATAACCCTTCCGGCTCCAGAGGCTATCAGTGCAGCACGGGCTACAGGTTTCAACCATGTAAACGTCATCGCCTTTTTGACAATTTAGAGGCCGTTCTTGACAAATAAACGTTGGTCCGTCTAGGATTTATAATGCCGATGAAACGGCGTTTTGCACCGTTGCAACGAAACAAGGTAACATGCTTGCTAAGAAGGGCAAAAACAGGTGGGACAGCTGACCTCTGCGGGACATTATGTACAACCAGCTGTCATTTTCTCAAGGCAACGAAGCAACCAACAACTAGAGAACGGCCTGCCTCCCGGATGTAAATCTCTGTACCACCCATCAGGATGGATGCTAACACATCTGTTTGTTGAGTGGCTGAACCATTTCATCGCGTGTCTGAAGCCATCAAAGGAGGCTCCAGTTCTGCTAATCTTAGATGGGCACAAGGCGTACACAAAGAGCTTTGGAGCGATACAGACATGGCGGGAGACGGGTATTGTGATGCTCACGAACCCAACGCACACGTCGCATAAACTTCAGCTTCTTGACAGAACCTTCATGCTGCCACTAAGCACATATTTTTGACAATTCCGAAACAAGGTTGAATACGCAAAAGCGAAACCCAAAGCTGAACCTAACCACGACAAAGAAAACCGGTCAAGAAGGTTGTTTCAGCATGATGACACTGATGAGGAGGAGGATGTCTTGTGTTTGTATTGTACCTCGCCGTAATCTTCACCCAAACCGAACGAGAGCTGGCCACGCTGTGTATCGTGCGACCGGTGGGCCCACGATGTAGGCAGCGGCGTCGATGACGACGACGAACATGCATTAGTGTGTGATCTATGCAAAACATGTTAAAGACGACATGAACCAGTTACACGTTCATCTTTGTTGAGTTATTTAAGGACAGCGAAGTACGTTTGACTTGTTTTAGTTACATTAAGAATGCTTTGCAGTCAATTACACGTTCATGTTTGTTGTTGAGTCACGTGATGTTTAAGAAGTGCTGTGTATAATCAGATCACGATTTCGTTCCGTTTTCGTTCGTTTTCTAGCTTGGTTTGGTTGGCTATTGATGTCTCACAAAGAGTGTCCACTTTGCCCAAGGGGTGGGGCAAATTTCATCTTTTAGACCAGTTTCACCAGTAAGTCTCAGCGTCAAGTATTTCAAAAAATATTTTAAAATATGTATACAATAGCAATTGTTTGTTTACGGGGGCCGCTTTTCCCCGATCTACTCAAAGAACTTACCTTTTACAATAAAGTGCAATAACTCGTTTCTGTTATACTCTTTAGACAAACACAGTTAAACATGACACATATATTAGGCCATAAAAGATTGACGAAAAATAACTGAACAACAATAAATAAATACTAGCTAAAATGCATACACGTTCTGCAGATGTAAAAAGACAATACTGATGATGACGGAGTGAAGGGAGGGAGTTTAATCCTCATTATTAAGACAATTTTATACACACATACGAAGGTCGAGGCCATAAATAGAACGCATTTACAAACACGCGCATCGAAGAGGAACGTCACAGCAAGACCGCTTTTATTAATTTTGATTGCTGTAAAATTGTAAATCATTTGCTCGAAGTTTATTTGTTTTAGAGTCGCCCTCTCTCTGCTTAGAAGGGCAAAGTTACGGAGTCGATCTTGTCCCACAGACATTGCATATATATATATAAGGGTTAACATGGCCTTGCTGAACGAATGTCCAGTCACATCTAGCCGTTGTAAACGTGAACTCCCCAGTCCAAGCGTAGCTCCTTGCCTTTCTCCACAAAGCTTTGGCGCCACACTACGACGCCGTGGAGCAACTTCCAGCATTCCCCGTTTCTGGTGATTCATTAAGATCGCTAGATAGCCTCTTAAGTCACAGTGTCAGCGAAACATTCGTTAATAACTATGATCGACAGTCTTCACTCTGGCACACCAGGGCCTCCACCAGGTCTCGAACTGTAGACCCAGTAAGCCTTAAGGTGGACCGCGTTAGCATTATGGTGGACACCGTCAGCATTATGGTGGACACTATCAGTCTTATTGCGGACCCCGTCAGCATTATGATGGATATCGTCAGCATTATTGTGAACACTGTCAGCCTTATGGTGGACCCTGTCATCCTTACGGTGGACCCTGAGAGCCGTATGGTGGATCTTGTCAGCCTTATGGTGTACCCCGTCAGACTTGTGGTGGATACGATCAGCATTATTGTGGACCCCGTCAGCCTTATGGCGGACCCAGTCAGCCTAATGGTGGACTAAAATCTTCAAACGCAGAGTTGATCTTGCTAACAACAGATACCAATTCAATTTTCATGAATGTCACAACAAGTTGTCCAAGACGGTAGACTGAACACCAGTCAAGTTCATGACGGTAGACTGAACACCAGTCAAGATCATGACGGTAGACTGAACACCACTCAAGTTCATGACGGTAGACTGAACACCAGTCAAGATCATGACGGTAGACTGAACACCAGTCAAATTCATGACGGTAGACTGAACACCAGTCAAGTTCATAACGGTAGACTGAAAACCAGTCAAGTTCATGACGGTAGACTGAACACCAATCAAGTTCATAACGGTAGACTGAACACCAGTCAAGTTCAAACTGTGATTTCCACAACAGAAGAGCAGAATCTCGTACGCTATACGATATTATCTGCTTAGTGGGTAACTTGACCGTCGATTCGTTGCCTCTGAGACGGCGCCCGGGTGCACACCCTGCCTCCGGGTCACTTACGCCACTGACTGAATGACCAAATAAAGAGCCCCACGTTGGATAGTCTTCACAATGATGTTTATTCATACGTACAATAGTCTCCTACTTGCATAGTCATAGTTGAATGTATATAAGTATACTAATCGGCGTACAAACCAATGCTTGTAGCTTAAAACAAGAGTAAACCTACTATATAAAACGTTACATTTCGCCTAACTTTGCTCATATCGGTTAAGACGCGCTTAAGAAGTTTTGCACATTGCTAAAAAAAATAGTTTTAAAAACTTTTCAAAACAGTAAGAAGATTAAAAATTAACTGCTAGTATCTCTTTTAACGAGAGCCAATGTATAAAGTTGTATTCTGAGTTTAACTACCGTCCATTTTAACTGTTTTCATGAAAACGTATGTACACTAGCTGTACAACATAGCATTTGATATGCTATTCGATAAAGTTTGCCAAATTACCGGTTACCATGTCCGGTCAGCTGAATAATACACGCACGGCACGCGGACGTAATGTTTCGTCTTTGTGCCGTTTCTTAAAATTGTATATTATGTGAAAAATACATGGTGTTAAGGACATTGATATATAATATAATGAGCCTGTTGAGTCAATTGAAATTGATGTTTAAAAGACGGACGATCTCAGACTGCAACTTTAATAATTTAGTATATATGTTTCGCAGACCAGGCTTCACAACAGCTGCTCGTCAACGTATTTGAACGCAAATGTCTCAGTTTATGAAACGTAAATGCCAAGTGCCACATTCGTGGATCGCATACAATTGCAAATGTTTGGGGTCGCATGCAAATCGCCTGATTACGTGTTTGGAAATTTGCAGATGAACTAACTACAAAATGCATAAATATATCTTTTTGTGATTTGTAAAGTAAACCAAATGAGGATTATTGAGACATTTAGTAACAGGTACATAATCCTGATTGTAATAGCGTTTGATTTCGGTTTTTTTGTTTTGTTTTGTTAAATCGTGTATATGTGCAAATGCAATCTAATCAGTAAACATGTTCTTGACATAATTTACATACGTGAACATTTCGCATAGTTATTAACATCTTATACAGCGCACATATCTGAATTGCTGTTATTATTATTATTTATTGTTATTATTATTTTTATCACAAGACCTCTGTTATCAATTAATTAATTTGAACACTCCCGTCAACGTAGCTACTGACAGGTTTTTAAAACATATTATTATTAGTAGTAGTAGTATCTACTCTAGCACATCTCGCCTGTATTGCTATGTGTATCCACCGGATATTATTATGGACCAGTTGGTCTCAATGGCTTCGGTGCTTTCTCCGAAGTGGCGCCTCCTAGCGACCGAAGTGGCGCCTCCTAGCGACCCATCTTTTTGAGTTCTCTGTCCATCTGACAGACGGCGAGCTCGCCACACCAGTACATAGTGCACAAGTCGTTGCAGACGCCGCCCTGAAAGCACACATATTATATTCACATCTGTAATAGTACATGTTCCAAATTTTGCAAGTTCAAAAAAATGCAATAAATTTATCTTTGTCAGATCAATGTCGTCAGATTCCATTTCTGAAAGTTGACACCTCTTGGTTCAAAACTCGTCTTCACACTATGCTGTGCGTATCAGGCCCTACGACCTGATTTGTAGCCGCTTTGAACGACTGAAACAAGTATTACTTTGTTGCTACGATATATACAAACTCGTTGTCCACTCGCTCGGTGCTGATTCATTGAAGAAGTAACGGAACAATAATACACAATTTACACTTATCAACTCACGTCGAAGAATTTACACAGTTGTTGTTATCGTAGTTTTCCCCGACAGATTACGGTGTCCGTGAATTGTTGACAATGTTGACTATTTGGTTATTAGATGTATTGTGCGCTAGAATCTCCGAAGGCGATAACAAATAAAAAGTCGAACCTTCCGGATTGTATTAAATCTTTGTAAAATAGATTTAAGAAATTGCCTACAGTGTTTACGAGCACCAAGAAGAGCAAAGGAGACGACTTACCCTGATGCCGTTCTCCAGCCTTAGTTTGGTCCTCATCGCGACGGGAGCGAAGCATATAGCCATGCAGTTCTCATTCATTCGCGTCGACAGACCGGCGAGGAAACAGCACGGACACCACATGGAGTAGCAACCTGAAGAGAGCGTCAACACCTTCAGACAGGCGACGTTACACCTATTTCCCATATCTACACAATACGGATACGTTTAATTTTGAATCCACACTATGCCGATTTAACACGGATTTGCTTCAAATATAAAACTCGTGATACAGAACTGGTAGGCGGTGTCTTGTGATAGTAACACTAGTATACATTCAAATTGCACATTTATAATAGCCTAAGAATAAATACGTTTGATGCTAGGCAGATTTGAGACAAAACGCAGCAGATTTAGTTTGACGTAGATAATACATTTAGCAGCCTAGTAAATTGTAACGCACACGAACGTTGCACACGAGCGCGCGCGCACACACACACACGCCGCGCGCACGCATACACGCACATATCAATCCACCCACCATCCACACACGCACGCACACACCCACGCGAGCGTTCTGAACACTAGTGTTTGGCACATTTGGTCTACGCGAACTGCTGAGCCACAACAATACAGTTGCGACCAAAACGACAACACAATAACACCGTGTTCAACTCACAGCCTCCGATGTCTTCGAAGCACCCGCACACGCCGGAGCCCCAGTCCCGGCCCGCCTGGACGACGGCTATCTGGGAGACCGGCTGTTGTATCACGACGACCGGCTGTGACTGCTGCTGGTACTGCGGCTGGTGTTGCGGCTGGTAAGCCATGACTGCGTCTGTTATGGAACATGGCAACGGCAAAAGTATTAGTTTTACTCAAAAAGAGGGTAAATGTGGATTAGGCACAATATTTAAAAGCAAATACGTAAGTTCTTATATAGCACAGTATCAAGTCCTTTGGACTGCTCAAGGCGCTTTACACTTTACTCCGTGGCATACCTATTCAGTCGAACACCATCTCGACTTCTCTGGGAAGCATTCTGCCACGCTGCAATTTGTGCGCGAAGACTACTCGTACGCAAATATCCACCATTGCCTATAGCGATGTGCTCATTCGTACAGCACAAGGAAGCGTCTGGCTGATCGAGAGTCCAAATCTTTTTGTATCTAATGTGTAACTCGTCCTTCTGAGATTGCTGTCGATTTTCTTTTAAACCATATTCACGCGTCTAGCATCCACGCAGTCAGCATTAACTTTCACTTATACGTGTGGGTGTCGTGCAGTACTCCCTCGACAGGTCCGCCTAATTCATCATTTTCGACGTGATCTACGTACTTGATCTTGTAGTATTGTATGCGAATCTCGTGTAAGGTCATAGCAGGCCTACATACATAATAGTATTGTATGCGACTCGCGTGTAAGGTCATAGTAGGCCTATAGACATGATAGTATTGTATGCGACTCGCGTGTAAGGTCACAGTAGGCCTATAGACACGATAGTATTGTATGCGACTCGCGTGTAAGGCCATAGTAGGCCTACAGACATGATAGTATTTTGCTGGTTTTCGATTTACGATGGATTTTTATTGAGTTTTATCTAAGCCGGGTTTTCTTTATGTTTTGTTCGTAAGTTCCCCCTGAATCTGTTTTGTAGAGATATGTGGTTTCTAAATAAATTTTATTTTATTTTATTTTGGTCAGTCGGCTACAGACCGTCACGCGGGACGTTGTTGATTACCGTTGGCTGACATAGCCCCGTAACGACCCCGACGTTGTGTCCAGCCATTTACGGTCCCGACGTTGTTTTTAGCCGTGGTTCTCTACGAGTCGGCCAGCACGGTGATGGGACAGCCGGCGGCGAACCAGAAGGAGTCAACGACGTGGAACACCGCTACGACAGTCAACATTAACCGCCAGAGGTGGTGGTCAATAAACACAGACAGATTGATGCAATATATTTGGCAACAATCAATATAGTACATTTACAGAACAATCTAAAAACGCTCAATTTGGCGTAGACCTTCCTAGGTGATCACTGTAACGTCCACTATAACGACCGCAGCGACTGATCACTGGTAGTAGGATGGATAGTCTTGAGCATAGACCTGGCTGTATTGAACCTACAGTCACACCTCTGTGGGTAGTGATGGTTATAGTCTTGAGCATAGACCTGGCTGTATTGAACCTACAGTCACAGCTCTGTGGGTAGTGATGGTTATAGTCTCGAGCACAGACATGGCTATATTGAACCTTCTGTGGGTAGTGTCTTGAGCACAGACCTGGCTGTATTGAACCTACAGTCACAGCTCTGTGGGTAGTGATGGTTATAGTGTTGAGCATAGACCTGGCTGTATTGAACCTACAGTCACAGCTCTGTGGGTAGTGATGGTTATATTCTTGAGCATAGACCTGGCTGTATAGTATTTACAGTCACAGCGCTGTGGGTAGTGATGGTTATAGTGTTGAGCATACACCTGGCTGTATTGAACCTACAGTCACAGCGCTGTGGGTAGTGATGGTTATAGTCTTGAGCATAGACCTGGCTGTAATGAACCTACTGTCACAACTCTGTGGGTAGTGATGGATATAGTCTTGAGCATAGACCTGGCTGTATTGAACCTACAGTCACAGCTCTGTGGGTAATGATGGTTATAGTGTTGAGCATAGACCTGGCTGTAGTGAACCTACAGTCACAGCTCTGTGGGTAGATGGTTATAGTCTTGAGCATAGACCTGGCTGTATTGAACCTACAGTTACAGCTCTGTGGGTAGTGATGGTTATAGTGTTGAGCATAGACCTGGCTGTATTGAACATACAGTCACAGCTCTGTGGGTAGTGATGGTATTAGTGCTGAGCATAGACCTGGCTGTATTGAACCTACAGTCACAGCTCTGTGGGTAGTGATGGTTATAGTGTTGAGCATAGACCTGGCTGTATTGAACTTACAGTCACAGCTATGTGGGTAGTGATGGTTATAGTCTTGAGCATAGACTTGGCTGTATTGAACATACAGTCACAGCTCTGTGGGTAGTGATGGTTATAGTGCTGAGCATAGACCTGGCTGTATTGAACCTACAGTCACAGATCTGTGGGTAGTGATGGTTAGAGTGTTGAGCGTAGACCTGGCTGTATTGAGCCTACAGTCACAGCTCTTTGGGTAATGATGGTTATAGTGCTGAGCATAGACCTGGCTGTATTGAACTTACAGTCACAGCTCTGTGGGTAGTGATGGTTATAGTCTTGAGCATAGACCTGGCTGTATTGAACCTACAGTCACAGCTCTGTGGGTAGTGATGGTTATAGTCTTGAGCATAGACCTGGCTGTATTGAACCTACAGTCACAGCTCTGTGGGTAGTGATGATTATAGTGTTGAGCATAGACCTGGCTGTATTGAACATACAGTCACAGCTCTGTGGGTAGTGATGGCTGTAGTGAACCTACAGTCACAGCTATGTGGGTAGATGGTTATAGTCTTGAGCATAGACCTGGCTGTATTGAACCTACAGTCACAACTCTGTGGGTAGTGATGGTAATAGTGTTGAGCATAGACTTGGCTGTATTGAACATACAGTCACAGCTCTGTGGGTAGTGATGGTTATAGTGCTGAGCATAGACCTGGCTGTATTGAACCTACAGTCACAGATCTGTGGGTAGTGATGGTTAGAGTGTTGAGCGTAGACCTGGCTGTATTGAGCCTACAGTCACAGCTCTTTGGGTAGTGATGGTTATAGTGCTGAGCATAGACCTGGCTGTATTGAACTTACAGTCACAGCTCTGTGGGTAGTGATGGTTATAGTCTTGAGCATAGACCTGGCTGTATTGAACCTACAGTCACAGCTCTGTGGGTAGTGATGGTTATAGTGTTGAGCATAGACCTGGCTGTATTGAACTTACAGTCACAGCTATGTGGGTAGTGATGGTTATAGTCTTGAGCATAGACCTGGCTGTATTGAACTTACATTCACAGCTCTGTGGGTAGTGATTGTTATAGTGTTGAGCATAGACCTGGCTGTGTTGAACCTACATTCACAGCTCTGTGGGAAGTGATGGTTATAGTCTTGAGCATTGACCTGGCTGTATTGAACCTACAGTCACAGCTCTGTGGGAAGTGATGGTTATAGTCTTGAGCATAGACCTGGCTGTATTGAACCTACAGTCACAGCTCTGTGGGAAGTGATGGTGATAGTCTTGAGCATAGACCTGGCTGTATTGAACCTACAGTCACAGCTCTGTGGGAAGTGATGGTTATAGTGTTGAGCATAGACCTGGCTGTATTGAACCTACAGTCACAGCTCTGTGGGAAGTGATGGTTATAGTATTGAGCATAGACCTGGCTGTATTGAACCTACAGTCACAGCTCTGTGGGAAGTGATGGTTATAGCTTTGAGCATAGACCTGGCTGTATTGAACCTACAGTCACAGCTCTGTGGGAAGTGGTGGTTATAATCTTGAGCATAGAGGTGGATGAATGACTCTTTACTTCCCCGCCAGTGTACCATGTCACCGAAGACACGGTCTGTTGAATGATCTCCCCCCCCCCCTCGCCCCCCCCCCCCCCCCCCCTCTCTCTCTCTCTCTCTCTCATCACATCGAGCCATCAAGTCGGCCGCCACACGTAATAGCTACAGTGTAGGTTGACATATAATAGTCTCACTGGACACTTTCTCCCGACACAGATTACCACCACACGCGATATCTGTAATGTAGCTTGTAGAATGAGAGAAGGTAGTCGCCCTTCAACACAGATCACTCACATAAAATGTGCCTAGTGTGTTCAAAACGTTACTATGAAACTATAATTTACCAGTCAAATTAAGACCACCAATCCTTAACCATACCCAGAGACACGAAGCAACTAATGTCAATGAGACAAGTAAACTCCGTTGAGCCTGTCTCTTTGCTAACTGAAACGTACTAGGAGACTCAAATGTTTTACATCAAGCCGACTGCGTTACTATATTATTCGTGTCAGGTTAACAGATTAGTGCTGTACCAACAAATAAACATAGTAATATATGCCGTTCAATATTGTTGTATCGACTTCCGGCCCTTCGGCGATGAAATATATAATTGTTGATAACATACATGACCGAAAGCAGACATGCAGTAACAAAACCGCACGGCTGGGTAATATGGCGTCAACAAAAAGGGGCGTGTAGGTAAAATATTGTTTATCGCTGTTGACAATCTTTGCCTCGTCAAAAAGAGGTACAACATAACCTCACCCGACTCAGAGTCTGCATTCCCGGACTTAACCAGCACTCACTCAGACTCAACCAGTACTCATACAGACTCAACTAATACTCACACAGACTCAACCAACACTCTCACAGATTCAACCAACATTCACACAGACTCAACCAACACTCACACAGACTCAACCAGTACTCACACAGACTCAACCAGTACTCATACATACTCAACCAACACTCACACAGACTCAACCAGTACTCACACAGACTCAACCAGCACTCATACAGACTCAACCAACACTCACACAGACTCAACCAACACTCACACAGACTCAACCAGTACTCATACATACTCAACCAACACTCACACAGACTCAACCAGTACTCACACAGACTCAACCAGTACTCATACACACTCAACCAACACTCACACAGACTCAACCAACACTCACACAGACTCAACCAACACTCACACAGACTCAACCAGTACTCATACAGACTCAACCAACACTCACACAGACTCAACCAACACTCTCACACACTCAACTAACACTCACATAGACTCAACTAACACTCACACAGATTCAACCAACACTCTCACACCCTCAACTAACACTCACACAGACTCAACTAACACTCACACAGATTCAACCAACACTCACACAGACTCAATTAACACTCACACAGACTCAACCAACACTCTCACAGATTCAATCAAGACTCACACAGGCTCAACTAACACTCACACAGACTCAACCAACACTCTCACAGATTCAGCCAACACTCTCACAGACTCAACCAATAGTCTGGGAGGGTGGTGTTTTCCGGGATCTACCACAAGAAGTTTCACTTCTGAAGTTGAACGAAACATCTACAAAATTGAATAAATATCGAGGGGCTAATCCCCCACTTTAAACATTGGCGGGCTCAGCCCATACAAGCCCCTCCCGTTCCGACGCACTTATATTACATATAAAACGCTAAATGTAGCATAAATATGTACAACATTTCAAATATACATGTGTAATGTAAATTGAGAAGTAATGGTTTACGAATTTAAACAAGTGGAATAATAAAAAGAGCGTGCTAGATCAGTACTTAGAGCAGTACTTAGAACAATACTTAGAGCAGGACTTAGAGCAGTACTTAAAGCAGTACTCAGAGCAGTACTTAGATCAGTACTTAGAGCAGTACTTAGAGTAGTACTTAGAGCAGTAATTAGATCAGTACTTAGAGCAGTGGACTCTAAACCAAGAGATCTCCGGTTCGTACCTTCTGCTGTCGTTTCGAATTTTGGGCACGTTTGTTCACGTTACGTTGCTCCAATTCACTCAGCTGTAAGCATGAGTGCCTGGTTATTACTGAGGAGAGCGATAGATTAAAGCAGTTGTAACTTACGTGGCTCGCTCTGGGTTCGAGTGGTTAAAGCAGTTGTAACTTACGTGGCTCGCTCTGGGTTCGAGTGGTTAAAGCAGTTGTAACTTACGTGGCTCGCTCTGGGTTCGAGTGGTTAAAGCAGTTGTAACTTACGTGGCTCGCTCTGGGTTCGAGTGGTTAAAGCAGTTGTAACTTACGTGGCTCGCTCTGGGTTGAGTATATGTGGCAATCACGGTGCTCGGGCGGCTCACGCGTTTACGTGTTTGTCGGGAGTGGACGTGATAAACGATATTCTGTCGTGGGTCGTCTGGCTCCAATGGTCGCTTTCCGTCGTATATGGCGTGGGGTAAATTGTTGGTGTGCAGTGGAGCGTGAAGGGTCAAGAGGTGGGGTGTTCGGTGCTTCCGACTGGTGATCAGTATACACTCTACAACACCGATAGTGTTGGATATTTGTGTACAAATAGTATTCGATCGCGCCGAAATTGCAGCGTGGCTGAATGCTTCCCTGAGAAGTCGAGATAGTGTTCGTTTGAACAGGCCTGCCAGGGAGTAAAGTGTAATACTGGCCGTACACTGTACAACTTTTGTTGCGAGTTGCGTGTTTGATCAACTAGCAACAATTTGTCGTGTCGAGGTTGTGCGATTGGGACATCGTACACTGTACGACTCTAATCAACTGATCATCGTACACTGTACAAATCTTATCAACTGATCATCGTACACTGTACGACTCTAACCAACTGATCATCGTACACTGTACGACTCTAACCAACTGATCATCGTACACTGTACGACTCTAACTAACTGATCATCGTACACTGTACGACTCTAATCAACTGATCATCGTACACTGTACGACTCTAATCAACTGATCATCGTACACTGTACGACTCTAATCAACGGATCATCGTACACTGTACAAATCTTATCAACTGATCATCGTACACTGTACGACTCTAATCAACTGATCATCGTACACTGTACGACTCTAATCAACTGATCAGCGTACACCGTACAAATCTTATCAATTTATCATCGTACACTGTACGACTCTAACCAACTGATCATCGTACACTGTACGACTCTAACCAACTGATCATCGTACACTGTACGACTCTAACTAACTGATCATCGTACACTGTACGACTCTAATCAACTGATCATCGTACACTGTACGACTCTAATCAACTGATCATCGTACACTGTACGACTCTAATCAACTGATCATCGTACACTGTACAAATCTGATCAACTGATCATCGTACACTGTACGACTCTAATCAACTGATCATCGTACACCGTACAAATCTTATCAATTTATCATCGTACACTGCACAGCAAAGTTGTCGCAACTAGTGTGCGCACCGCCGCGATCGTAGCGTTAAATTGTGGAACTGCATTTACGTGCGCCGTCTGGTGTTGCACTGTGGTGTCTATCGTACAATGAATGGGTTTTTTAATAGTAGGTTAAAATGGCGTGTACGTCAGAATATCGGAATTGACTGCTGTGCATCTCAGTAGGGGAAGGTTGGGACCCATGATCATAGTGGTGCTTTGAGCTACACCCTGTAACTTTGTTAATACTTATCATACGTTTAATTTTCCGAATTCTGTAGAAGCAGGTCATTCTACTGACAACTCCACTGTCATTTGAATAAATACGGGAGACTAACGGCGCGCAAAATCACGATTGTAGGTATGCGTTTTTAACGGAAACGTATTTTTGAGTAAATAGTTCGTGTTTTGTTCTTTTCTTTATACACATACCATAGGTAATGCAATGTTGTTGTTAGTGGCATACGCTTTTCTAATTTTCGATCAAACTCGTTTCGCATGTAATTTTGTGATCAGACAACTATATGAGCCAGTCAGTGCGGGGTCCGATGAGCCGGTTCATGAATGTCAAAATTGACTGGTGCAACCCCTATGCACAGTTGTTTGTATTCAATAGGGCATATAGTGTTCATACATTTGTATATTACGATCCGTTAACATTAGAATATCATAATTAAAACAGTTTCCTGTAAACGCGGAGTGCTACAATATCAAGTATGACGAAGCGTGTAATAAACAATGGATAAGCTATAACATCGCTTGGTAATTAACATATAACTTAGTTCTACATAGTTATTATTAATCATGTCAACCGTTCGTTGAGCTAAATTATCAACAAGGAGACTAGTAATGCGTGAAAAGTCGGTTATTTAGGGCATCTAAATAGTCTGACTGGAGTGGCGCCGGTTGACCTGAATCGTGCTCTGATTACAGCCGTTATTCAAGAGATCGTATCTGTGCAGTGGACCGATCAGTATGCCACGCTACCACCCTGTCGGCCAACCGACACAGGTCTCACACGTCGTTGCGTGAGTAGTAACTAGACCTGTTGGTGCCAGCCGTTACCCATCAGTTGTCTGGGTGATAATAATTGTGAATACAATGAAATATAAAAATCATGTATATACTATAATGCTATTATGGTAATAAAAATATATTATTATTATCCTAGTTTCCTAGTTGTATATGTCAGAAATGTTGGAAATGCCTGTAAGCGTATGATCTGCTACATGTATGTGTAGGTAAAACTAAGTTATGAACGGAATAGAGCATGGGAATGGCTCACGTTTGTTAAGACAGCGAATGTGGGGCAAAGTGGATGGAGCATAGTGAACGGGCGGGGCATATCTGGTTCACTTACTGAGATGCTTTTACGTTACTTTTAGAGCAAGTACTTAACAAATACGCAAAAATGGTCGTCAGAAGTGGGGACAGGAAATACCCCACCCCCCGATACATCACCTTTATAATCCCAGTGAACCACAACAATTACAGTATTTGTTCAATTTAGTTTCTTTTATAGCTAATGGATTGTTCATTAGTTGTTATTATTTAGTATAGTTTCTGTCTAACGATATACAAAATAATTACAGCATTACATTAAAGTAGACATTTAGTAAATTTAAAGATCTATGGTCGAAATAAGATTGCGGATGTTATCACTTAGGTAATCACATTACGCTCTGCATCCTGCCCTCCCATTAATTTAAGTTTGCTATGCGACTGTTCTACTCTGCATACACTTAAAACCCAACGTATGTCTGTTATTGCAGTTCTAAATGAAAAGTTACAAACGAACAAGTACACAGCCATCGATGTGGTTAGATCAGGTAGCAAAGTGAAAATAGCAGCGGCTACCTTCAACGTACCAAGAATAATCCTCAGACTAAGGGTGAAATGGGCGACTTCGAAAACGGTAAAATATGCATTAATAAAGGGCCTTGGAAGCCACAAACCCGTGTTTTCTAAGGAAGAGGTACAACAACTGTGTTACCATATTCTTGAACTTGAATCCAGAATGTTTAGATTGTCAATAATTGTCCTGAGACGATTAACGTTACAGTTTGCAGAGACGTATGATATACCACACTCATTTAATATGGAAAGTGAACTGGCTGATGAGGGATGGGTAGCAACATACAGGAAAAGGTCCCCCCCCCCAGATAACCCTTCCGGCTCCAGAGGCTACCAGTGCAGCGCGGGCTACAGGTTTCAAACATGTAAACGTCATCGCCTTTTTGACAATTTAGAGGCCATTCTTGACAAATAAAAGTTGGTCCGTCTAGGATTTATAATGTCGATGAAACGGCGTTTTGCACCGTTGCAACGAAACAAGGTAACATGCTTGCTAAGAAGGGCAAAAACAGGTGGGACAGCTGACCTCTGCGGGACATTATGTACCACCAGCTGTCATTTTCTCAAGGCAACGAAGCAACCAGCAACTAGAGAACGGCCTGCCTCCCGGATGTAAATCTCTGTACCACCCATCAGGATGGATGCTAACACATCTGTTTGTTGAGTGGCTGAACCATTTCATCGCATGTGTGAAGCCATCAAAGGAGGCTCCAGTGCTGCTAATCTTAGATGGGCACAAGGCGTACACAAAGAGCATTGGAGCGATACAGACATGGCGGGAGACGGGTATTGTGATGCTCACGAACCCAACGCACACGTCGCATAAACTTCAGCTTCTTGACAGAACCTTCATGCTGCCACTAAGAACATATTTTTGACAATTCCGAAACAAGGTTGAATACGCAAAAGCGAAACCCAAAGCTGAACCTAACCACGACAAAGAAAACCGGTCAAGAAGGTTGTTTCAGCATGATGACACTGATGAGGAGGAGGATGTCTTGTTTTTGTATTGTACCTCGCCGTACTCTTCACCCAAACCGAACGAGAGCTGGCCACGCTGTGTATCGTGCGACCGGTGGGCTCACGATGTAGGCAGCGGCGTCGATGACGATGACGAACATGCATTAGTGTGTGATCTATGCAAAACATGTTAAAGACGACATGAACCAGTTACACGTTCATCTTTGTTGAGTTATTTAAGGACAGCGAAGTACGTTTGACTTGTTTTAGTTACATTAAGAATGCTTTGCAGTCAATTACACGTTCATGTTTGTTGTTGAGTCACGTGATGTTTAAGAAGTGCTGTGTATAATCAGATCACGATTTCGTTCCGTTTTCGTTCGTTTTCTAGCTTGGTTTGGTTGGCTATTGATGTCTCACAAAGAGTGTCCACTTTGCCCAAGGGGTGGGGCAAATTTCATCTTTTAGACCAGTTTCACCAGTAAGTCTCAGCGTCAAGTATTTCAAAAAAATATTTTAAAATATGTATACAATAGCAATTGTTTGTTTACGGGGGCCGCTTTTCCCCGATCTACTCAAAGAACTTACCTTTTACAATAAAGTGCAATAACTCGTTTCTGTTATACTCTTTAGACAAACACAGTTAAACATGACACATATATTAGGCCATAAAAGATTGACGAAAAATAACTGAACAACAATAAATAAATACTAGCTAAAATGCATACACGTTCTGCAGATGTAAAAAGACAATACTGATGATGACGGAGTGAAGGGAGGGAGTTTAATCCTCATTATTAAGACAATTTTATACACACATACGAAGGTCGAGGCCATAAATAGAACGCATTTACAAACACGCGCACCGAAGAGGAACGTCACAGCAAGACCGCTTTTATTAATTTTGATTGCTGTAAAATTATAAATCATTTGCTCGAAGTTTATTTGTTTTAGAGTCGCCCTCTCTCTGCTTAGAAGGGCAAAGTTACGGAGTCGATCTTGTCCCACAGACATTGCATATATATATATAAGGGTTAACATGGCCTTGCTGAACGAATGTCCAGTCACATCTAGCCGTTGTAAACGTGAACTCCCCAGTCCATGCGTAGCTCCTTGCCTTTCTCCACAAAGCTTTGGCGCCACACTACGACGCCGTGGAGCAACTTCCAGCATTCCCCGTTTCTGGTGATTCATTAAGATCGCTAGATAGCCTCTTAAGTCACAGTGTCAGCGAAACATTCGTTAATAACTATGATCGACAGTCTTCACTCTGGCACACCAGGGCCTCCACCAGGTCTCGAACTGTAGACCCAGTAAGCCTTAAGGTGGACCGCGTTAGCATTATGGTGGACACCGTCAGCATTATGGTGGACACTATCAGTCTTATTGCGGACCCCGTCAGCATTATGATGGATATCGTCAGCATTATTGTGAACACTGTCAGCCTTATGGTGGACCCTGTCAGCCTTATGATGGACCCTGTCATCCTTACGGTGGACCCTGAGAGCCGTATGGTGGATCTTGTCAGCCTTATGGTGTACCCCGTCAGACTTGTGGTGGATACGGTCAGCATTATTGTGGACCCCGTCAGCCTTATGGCGGACCCAGTCAGCCTAATGTTGGACTAAAATCTTCAAACGCAGAGTTGATCTTGCTAACAACAGATACCAATTCAATTTTCATGAATGTCACAACAAGTTGTCCAAGACGGTAGACTGAACACCAGTCAAGTTCATGACGGTAGACTGAACACCAGTCAAGTTCATGATGGTAGACTGAACACCACTCAAGTTCATGACGGTAGACTGAACACCAGTCAAGTTCATAACGGTAGACTGAACACCAGTCAAATTCATGACGGTAGACTGAACACCAATCAAGTTCATAACGGTAGACTGAACACCAGTCAAGTTCAAACTGTGATTTCCACAACAGAAGAGCAGAATCTCGTACGCTATACGATATTATCTGCTTAGTGGGTAACTTGACCGTCGATTCGTTGCCTCTGAGATGGCGCCCGGGTGCACACCCTGCCTCCGGGTCACTTACGCCACTGACTGAATGACCAAATAAAGAGCCCCACGTTGGATAGTCTTCACAATGATGTTTATTCATACGTACAATAGTCTCCTACTTGCATAGTCATAGTTGAATGTATATAAGTATACTAATCGGCGTACAAACCAATGCTTGTAGCTTAAAACAAGAGTAAACCTACTATATAAAACGTTACATTTCGCCTAACTTTGCTCATATCGGTTAAGACGCGCTTAAGAAGTTTTGCACATTGCTAAAAAAAATAGTTTTAAAAACTTTTCAAAACAGTAAGAAGATTAAAAATTAACTGCTAGTATCTCTTTTAACGAGAGCCAATGTATAAAGTTGTATTCTGAGTTTAACTACCGTCCATTTTAACTGTTTTCATGAAAACGTATGTACACTAGCTGTACAACATAGCATTTGATATGCTATTCGATAAAGTTTGCCAAATTACCGGTTACCATGTCCGGTCAGCTGAATAATACACGCACGGCACGCGGACGTAATGTTTCGTCTTTGTGCCGTTTCTTAAAATTGTATATTATGTGAAAAATACATGGTGTTAAGGACATTGATATATAATATAATGGGCCTGTTGAGTCAATTGAAATTGATGTTTAAAAGACGGACGATCTCAGACTACAACTTTAATAATTTAGTATATATGTTTCGCAGACCAGGCTTCACAACAGCTGCTCGTCAACGTATTTGAACGCAAATGTCTCAGTTTATGAAACGTAAATGCCAAGTGCCACATTCGTGGATCGCATACAATTGCAAATGTTTGGGGTCGCATGCAAATCGCCTGATTACGTGTTTGGAAATTTGCAGATGAACTAACTACAAAATGCATAAATATATCTTTTTGTGATTTGTAAAGTAAACCAAATGAGGATTATTGAGACATTTAGTAACAGGTACATAATCCTGATTGTAATAGCGTTTGATTTCGTTTTTTTGTTTTGTTTTGTTAAATCGTGTATATGTGCAAATGCAATCTAATCAGTAAACATGTTCTTGACATAATTTACACACGTGAACATTTCGCATAGTTATTAACATCTTATACAGCGCACATATCTGAATTGCTGTTGTTATTATTATTTATTGTTATTATTATTTTTATCACAAGACCTCTGTTATCAATTAATTAATTTGAACACTCCCGTCAACGTAGCTACTGACAGGTTTTAAAAACATATTATTATTAGTAGTAGTAGTATCTACTCTAGCACATCTCGCCTGTATTGCTATGTGTATCCACCGGATATTATTATGGACCAGTTGGTCTCAATGGCTTCGGTGCTTTCTCCGAAGTGGCGCCTCCTAGCGACCGAAGTGGCGCCTCCTAGCGACCCATCTTTTTGAGTTCTCTGTCCATCTGACAGACGGCGAGCTCGCCACACCAGTACATAGTGCACAAGTCGTTGCAGACGCCGCCCTGAAAGCACACATATTATATTCACATCTGTAATAGTACATGTTCCAAATTTTGCAAGTTCAAAAAAATGCAATAAATTAATCTTTGTCAGATCAATGTCGTCAGATTCCATTTCTGAAAGTTGACACCTCTTGGTTCAAAACTCGTCTTCACACTATGCTGTGCGTATCAGGCCCTACGACCTGATTTGTAGCCGCTTTGAACGACTGAAACAAGTATTACTTTGTTGCTACGATATATACAAACTCGTTGTCCACTCGCTCGCTGCTGATTCATTGAAGAAGTAACGGAACAATAATACACAATTTACACTTATCAACTCACGTCGAAGAATTTACACAGTTGTTGTTATCGTAGTTTTCCCCGACAGATTACGGTGTCCGTGAATTGTTGACAATGTTGACTATTTGGTTACTAGATGTATTGTGCGCTAGAATCTCCGAAGGCGATAACAAATAAAAAGTCGAACCTTCCGGATTGTATTAAATCTTTGTAAAATAGATTTAAGAAATTGCCTACAGTGTTTACGAGCACCAAGAAGAGCAAAGGAGACGACTTACCCTGATGCCGTTCTCCAGCCTTAGTTTGGTCCTCATCGCGACGGGAGCGAAGCATATAGCCATGCAGTTCTCATTCATTCGCGTCGACAGACCGGCGAGGAAACAGCACGGACACCACATGGAGTAGCAACCTGAAGAGAGCGTCAACACCTTCAGACAGGCGACGTTACACCTATTTCCCATATCTACACAATACGGATACGTTTAATTTTGAATCCACACTATGCCGATTTAACACGGATTTGCTTCAAATATAAAACTCGTGATTCAGAACTGGTAGGCGGTGTCTTGTGATAGTAACACTAGTATACATTCAAATTGCACATTTATAATAGCCTAAGAATAAATACGTTTGATGCTAGGCAGATTTGAGACAAAACGCAGCAGATTTAGTTTGACGTAGATAATACATTTAGCAGCCTAGTAAATTGTAACGCACACGAACGTTGCACACGAGCGCGCGCGCACACACACACACGCCGCGCGCACGCATACACGCACATATCAATCCACCCACCATCCACACACGCACGCACACACCCACGCGAGCGTTCTGAACACTAGTGTTTGGCACATTTGGTCTACGCGAACTGCTGAGCCACAACAATACAGTTGCGACCAAAACGACAACACAATAACACCGTGTTCAACTCACAGCCTCCGATGTCTTCGAAGCACCCGCACACGCCGGAGCCCCAGTCCCGGCCCGCCTGGACGACGGCTATCTGGGAGACCGGCTGTTGTATCACGACGACCGGCTGTGACTGCTGCTGGTACTGCGGCTGGTAAGCCATGACTGCGTCTGTTATGGAACATAGCAACGGCAAAAGTATTAGTATTACTCAAAAAGAGGGTAAATGTGGATTAGGCACAATATTTAAAAGCAAATACGTAAGTTCTTATATAGCACAGTATCAAGTCCTTTGGACTGCTCAAGGCGCTTTACACTTTACTCCGTGGCATACCTATTCAGTCGAACACCATCTCGACTTCTCTGGGAAGCATTCTGCCACGCTGCAATTTGTGCGCGAAGACTACTCGTACGCAAATATCCACCATTGCCTATAGCGATGTGCTCATTCGTACAGCACAAGGAAGCGTCTGGCTGATCGAGAGTCCAAATCTTTTTGTATCTAATGTGTAACTCGTCCTTCTGAGATTGCTGTCGATTTTGTTTTAAACCATATTCACGCGTCTAGCATCCACGCAGTCAGCATTAACTTTCACTTATACGTGTGGGTGTCGTGCAGTACTCCCTCGACAGGTCCGCCTAATTCATCATTTTCGACGTGATCTACGTACTTGATCTTGTAGTATTGTATGCGAATCGCGTGTAAGGTCATAGCAGGCCTACATACATAATAGTATTGTATGCGACTCGCGTGTAAGGTCATAGTAGGCCTATAGACATGATAGTATTGTATGCGACTCGCGTGTAAGGTCATAGTAGGCCTATAGACACGATAGTATTGTATGCGACTCGCGTGTAAGGCCATAGTAGGCCTACAGACATGATAGTATTTTGCTGGTTTTCGATTTACGATGGATTTTTATTGAGTTTTATCTAAGCCGGGTTTTCTTTATGTTTTGTTCGTAAGTTTCCCCTGAATCTGTTTTGTAGAGATATGTGGTTTCTAAATAAATTTTATTTTATTTTATTTTGGTCAGCCGGCTACAGACCGTCACGCGGGACGTTGTTGATTACCGTTGGCTGACATAGCCCCGTAACGACCCCGACGTTGTGTCCAGCCATTTACGGTCCCGACGTTGTTTTTAGCCGTGGTTCTCTACGAGTCGGCCAGCACGGTGATGGGACAGCCGGCGGCGAACCAGAAGGAGTCAACGACGTGGAACACCGCTACGACAGTCAACATTAACCGCCAGAGGTGGTGGTCAATAAACACAGACAGATTGATGCAATATATTTGGCAACAATCAAAATAGTACATTTACAGAACAATCTAAAAACGCTCAATTTGGCGTAGACCTTCCTAGGTGATCACTGTAACGTCCACTATAACGACCGCAGCGACTGATCACTGGTAGTAGGATGGATAGTCTTGAGCATAGACCTGGCTGTATTGAACCTACAGTCACAGCTCTATGGGTAGTGATGGTTATAGTCTTGAGCATAGACCTGGCTGTATTGAACCTACAGTCACAGCTCTGTGGGTAGTGATGGTTATAGTCTCGAGCACAGACATGGCTATATTGAACCTTCTGTGGGTAGTGTCTTGAGCACAGACCTGGCTGTATTGAACCTACAGTCACAGCTCTGTGGGTAGTGATGGCTATAGTGTTGAGCATAGACCTGGCTGTATTCAACCTACAGTCACAGCTCTGTGGGTAGTGATGGTTATATTCTTGAGCATAGACCTGGCTGTATAGTATTTACAGTCACAGCGCTGTGGGTAGTGATGGTTATAGTGTTGAGCATACACCTGGCTGTATTGAACCTACAGTCACAGCGCTGTGGGTAGTGATGGTTATAGTCTTGAGCATAGACCTGGCTGTAATGAACCTACAGTCACAGCTCTGTGGGTAGTGATGGATATAGTCTTGAGCATAGACCTGGCTGTATTGAACCTACAGTCACAGCTCTGTGGGTAATGATGGTTATAGTGTTGAGCATAGACCTGGCTGTAGTGAACCTACAGTCACAGCTCTGTGGGTAGATGGTTATAGTCTTGAGCATAGACCTGGCTGTATTGAACCTACAGTCACAGCTCTGTGGGTAGTGATGGTTATAGTGTTGAGCATAGACCTGGCTGTATTGAACATACAGTCACAGCTCTGTGGGTAGTGATGGTATTAGTGCTGAGCATAGACCTGGCTGTATTGAACCTACAGTCACAGCTCTGTGGGTAGTGATGGTTATAGTGTTGAGCATAGTCCTGGCTGTATTGAACTTACAGTCACAGCTATGTGGGTAGTGATGGTTATAGTCTTGAGCATAGACTTGGCTGTATTGAACATACAGTCACAGCTCTGTGGGTAGTGATGGTTATAGTGCTGAGCATAGACCTGGCTGTATTGAACATACAGTCACAGATCTGTGGGTAGTGATGGTTAGAGTGTTGAGCGTAGACCTGGCTGTATTGAGCCTACAGTCACAGCTCTTTGGGTAATGATGGTTATAGTGCTGAGCATAGACCTGGCTGTATTGAACTTACAGTCACAGCTCTGTGGGTAGTGATGGTTATAGTCTTGAGCATAGACCTGGCTGTATTGAACCTACAGTCACAGCTCTGTGGGTAGTGATGGTTATAGTCTTGAGCATAGACCTGGCTGTATTGAACCTACAGTCACAGCTCTGTGGGTAGTGATGATTATAGTGTTGAGCATAGACCTGGCTGTATTGAACATACAGTCACAGCTCTGTGGGTAGTGATGGCTGTAGTGAACCTACAGTCACAGCTATGTGGGTAGATGGTTATAGTCTTGAGCATAGACCTGGCTGTATTGAACCTACAGTCACAGCTCTGTGGGTAGTGATGGTTAGAGTGTTGAGCGTAGACCTGGCTGTATTGAGCCTACAGTCACAGCTCTTTGGGTAGTGATGGTTATAGTGCTGAGCATAGACCTGGCTGTATTGAACTTACAGTCACAGCTCTGTGGGTAGTGATGGTTATAGTCTTGAGCATAGACCTGGCTGTATTGAACCTACAGTCACAGCTCTGTGGGTAGTGATGGTTATAGTGTTGAGCATAGACCTGGCTGTATTGAACTTACAGTCACAGCTATGTGGGTAGTGATGGTTATAGTCTTGAGCATAGACCTGGCTGTATTGAACTTACATTCACAGCTCTGTGGGTAGTGATGGTTATAGTGTTGAGCATAGACCTGGCTGTGTTGAACCTACATTCACAGCTCTGTGGGAAGTGATGGTTATAGTCTTGAGCATTGACCTGGCTGTATTGAACCTACAGTCACAGCTCTGTGGGAAGTGATGGTTATAGTCTTGAGCATAGACCTGGCTGTATTGAACCTACAGTCACAGCTCTGTGGGAAGTGATGGTTATAGTGTTGAGCATAGACCTGGCTGTATTGAACCTACAGTCACAGCTCTGTGGGAAGTGATGGTTATAGTATTGAGCATAGACCTGGCTGTATTGAACCTAGAGTCACAGCTCTGTGGGAAGTGATGGTTATAGCATTGAGCATAGACCTGGCTGTATTGAACCTACAGTCACAGCTCTGTGGGAAGTGGTGGTTATTATCTTGAGCATAGAGGTGGATGAATGACTCTTTACTTCCCCGCCAGTGTACCATGTCACCGAAGACACGGTCTGTTGAATGATCTCCCCCCCCTCGCCCCCCCCCCCTCTCTCTCTCTCTCTCATCACATCGAGCCATCAAGTCGGCCGCCACACGTAATAGCTACAGTGTAGGTTGACATATAATAGTCTCACTGGACACTTTCTCCCGACACAGATTACCACCACACGCGATATCTGTAATGTAGCTTGTAGAATGAGAGAAGGTAGTCGCCCTTCAACACAGATCACTCACATAAAATGTGCCTAGTGTGTTCAAAACGTTACTATGAAACTATAATTTACCAGTCAAATTAAGACCACCAATCCTTAACCATACCCAGAGACACGAAGCAACTAATGTCAATGAGACAAGTAAACTCCGTTGAGCCTGTCTCTTTGCTAACTGAAACGTACTAGGAGACTCAAATGTTTTACATCAAGCCGACTGCGTTACTATATTATTCGTGTCAGGTTAACAGATTAGTGCTGTACCAACAAATAAACATAGTAATATATGCCGTTCAATATTGTTGTATCGACTTCCGGCCCTTCGGCGATGAAATATATAATTGTTGATAACATACATGACCGAAAGCAGACATGCAGTAACAAAACCGTACGGCTGGGTAATATGGCGTCAACAAAAAGGGGCGTGTAGGTAAAATATTGTTTATCGCTGTTGACAATCTTTGCCTCGTCAAAAAGAGGTACAACATAACCTCACCCGACTCAGAATCTGCATTCCCGGACTTAACCAGCACTCACTCAGACTCAACCAGTACTCATACAGACTCAACTAATACTCACACAGACTCAACCAACACTCTCACAGATTCAACCAACATTCACACAGACTCAACCAACACTCACACAGACTCAACCAGTACTCACACAGACTCAACCAGTACTCATACATACTCAACCAACACTCACACAGACTCAACCAACACTCACACAGACTCAACCAGTACTCACACAGACTCAACCAGTACTCATACAGACTCAACCAACACTCACACAGACTCAACCAACACTCTCACACACTCAACTAACACTCACATAGACTCAACTAACACTCACACAGATTCAACCAACACTCTCACACCCTCAACTAACACTCACACAGACTCAACTAACACTCACACAGATTCAACCAACACTCACACAGACTCAATTAACACTCACACAGACTCAACCAACACTCTCACAGATTCAATCAAGACTCACACAGGCTCAACTAACACTCACACAGACTCAACCAACACTCTCACAGATTCAGCCAACACTCTCACAGACTCAACCAATAGTCTGGCTAGGGTGGTGTTTTCCGGGATCTACCACAAGAAGTTTCACTTCTGAAGTTGAACGAAACATCTACAAAATTGAATAAATATCGAGGGGCTAATCCCCCACTTTAAACATTGGCGGGCTCAGCCCATACAAACCCCTCCCGTTCCGACGCACTTATATTACATATAAAACGCTAAATATAGCATAAATATGTACAACATTTCAAATATACATGTGTAATGTAAATTGAGAAGTAATGGTTTACGAATTTAAACAAGTGGAATAATAAAAAAAGCGTGCTAGATCAGTACTTAGAGCAGTACTTAGAACAATACTTAGAGCAGGACTTAGAGCAGTACTTAAAGCAGTACTCAGAGCAGTACTTAGATCAGTACTTAGAGCAGTACTTAGAGTAGTACTTAGAGCAGTAATTAGATCAGTACTTAGAGCAGTGGACTCTAAACCAAGAGATCTCCGGTTCGTACCTTCTGCTGTCGTTTCGAATTTTGGGCACGTTTGTTCACGTTACGTTGCTCCAATTCACTCAGCTGTAAGCATGAGTGCCTGGTTATTACTGAGGAGAGCGATAGATTAAAGCAGTTGTAACTTACGTGGCTCGCTCTGGGTTCGAGTGGTTAAAGCAGTTGTAACTTACGTGGCTCGCTCTGGGTTCGAGTGGTTAAAGCAGTTGTAACTTACGTGGCTCGCTCTGGGTTCGAGTGGTTAAAGCAGTTGTAACTTACGTGGCTCGCTCTGGGTTGGAGTGGTTAAAGCAGTTGTAACTTACGTGGCTCGCTCTGGGTTGAGTATATGTGGCAATCACGGTGCTCGGGCGGCTCACGCGTTTACGTGTTTGTCGGGAGTGGACGTGATAAACGATATTCTGTCGTGGGTCGTCTGGCTCCAATGGTCGCTTTCCGTCGGATATGGCGTGGGGTAAATTGTTGGTGTGCAGTGGAGCGTGAAGGGTCAAGAGGTGGGGTGTTCGGTGCTTCCGACTGGTGATCAGTATACACTCTACAACACCGATAGTGTTGGATATTTGTGTACAAATAGTATTCGATCGCGCCGAAATTGCAGCGTGGCTGAATGCTTCCCTGAGAAGTCGAGATAGTGTTCGTTTGAACAGGCCTGCCAGGGAGTAAAGTGTAATACTGGCCGTCCACTGTACAACTTTTGTTGCGAGTTGCGTGTTTGATCAACTAGCAACAATTTGTCGTGTCGAGGTTGTGCGATTGGGACATCGTACACTGTACGACTCTAATCAACTGATCATCATACACTGTACAAATCTTATCAACTGATCATCGTACACTGTACGACTCTAACCAACTGATCATCGTACACTGTACGACTCTAACCAACTGATCATCGTACACTGTACGACTCTAACTAACTGATCATCGTACATTGTACAACTCTAATAAACTGATCATCGTACACTGTACGACTCTAATCAACTGATCATCGTACACTGTACGACTCTAATCAACGGATCATCGTACACTGTACAAATCTTATCAACTGATCATCGTACACTGTACGACTCTAATCAACTGATCATCGTACACTGTACGACTCTAATCAACTGATCAGCGTACACCGTACAAATCTTATCAATTTATCATCGTACACTGCACAGCAAAGTTGTCGCAACTAGTGTGCGCACCGCCGCGATCGTAGCGTTAAATTGTGGAACTGCATTTACGTGCGCCGTCTGGTGTTGCACTGTGGTGTCTATCGTACAATGAATGGGTTTTTTAATAGTAGGTTAAAATGGCGTGTACGTCAGAATATCGGAATTGACTGCTGTGCATCTCAGTAGGGGAAGGTTGGGACCCATGATCATAGTGGTGCTTTGAGCTACACCCTGTAACTTTGTTAATACTTATCATACGTTTAATTTTCCGAATTCTGTAGAAGCAGGTCATTCTACTGACAACTCCACTGTCATTTGAATAAATACGGGAGACTAACGGCGCGCAAAATCACGATTGTAGGTATGCGTTTTTAACGGAAACGTATTTTTGAGTAAATAGTTCGTGTTTTGTTCTTTTCTTTATACACATACCATAGGTAATGCAATGTTGTTGTTAGTGGCATACGCTTTTCTAATTTTCGATCAAACTCGTTTCGCATGTAATTTTGTGATCAGACAACTATATGAGCCAGTCAGTGCGGGGTCCGATGAGCCGGTTCATGAATGTCAAAATTGACTGGTGCAACCCCTATGCACAGTTGTTTGTATTCAATAGGGCATATAGTGTTCATACATTTGTATATTACGATCCGTTAACATTAGAATATCATAATTAAAACAGTTTCCTGTAAACGCGGAGTGCTACAATATCAAGTATGACGAAGCGTGTAATAAACAATGGATAAGCTGTAACATCGCTTGGTAATTAACATATAACTTAGTTCTACATAGTTATTATTAATTACGTCAACCGTTCGTTGAGCTAAATTATCAACAAGGAGACTAGTAATGCGTGAAAAGTCGGTTATTTAGGGCATCTAAATAGTCTGACTGGAGTGGCGCCGGTTGACCTGAATCGTGCTCTGATTACAGCCGTTATTCAAGAGATCGTATCTGTGCAGTGGACCGATCAGTATGCCACGCTACCACCCTGTCGGCCAACCGACACAGGCCTCACACGTCGTTGCGTGAGTAGTAACTAGACCTGTTGGTGCCAGCCGTTACCCATCAGTTGTCTGGGTGATAATAATTGTGAATACAATGAAATATAAAAATCATGTATATATTCTAATGCTATTATGGTAATAAAAATATATTATTATTATCCTCGTTTCCTAGTTGTATATGTCAGAAATGTTAGAAATGCCTGTAAGCGTATGATCTGCTACATGTATGTGTAGGTAAAACTAAGTTATGAACGGAATAGAGCATGGGAATGACTCACGTTTGTTAAGACAGCGAATGTGGGGCAAAGTGGATGGAGCATAGTGAACGGGCGGGGCATATCTGGTTCACTTACTGAGATGCTTTTACGTTACTTTAAGAGCAAGTACTTAACAAATACGCAAAAATGGTCGTCAGAAGTGGGGACAGGAAATACCCCACCCCCCGATACATCACCTTTATAATCCCAGTGAACCACAACAATTACAGTATTTGTTCAATTTAGTTTCTTTTATAGCTAATGGATTGTTCATTAGTTGTTATTATTTAGTATAGTTTCTGTCTAATGATATACAAAATAATTACAGCATTACATTAAAGTAGACATTTAGTAAATTTAAAGATCTATGGTCGAAATAAGATTGCGGATGTTATCACTTAGGTAATCACATTACGCTCTGCATCCTGCCCTCCCATTAATTTAAGTTTGCTATGCGACTGTTCTACTCTGCATACACTTAAAACCCAACGTATGTCTGTTATTGCAGTTCTAAATGAAAAGTTACAAACGAACAAGTACACAGCCATCGATGTGGTTAGATCAGGTAGCAAAGTGAAAATAGCAGCGGCTACCTTCAACGTACCAAGAATAATCCTCAGACTAAGGATGAAATGGGCGACTTCGAAAACGGTAAAATATGCATTAATAAAGGGCCTTGGAAGCCACAAACCCGTGTTTTCTAAGGAAGAGGTACAACAACTGTGTTACCATATTCTTGAACTTGAATCCAGAATGTTTAGATTGTCAATAATTGTCCTGAGACGATTAACGTTACAGTTTGCAGAGACGTATGATATACCACACTCATTTAATATGGAAAGTGAACTGGCTGATGAGGGATGGGTAGCAACATACAGGAAAAGGTCCCCCCCCCCAGATAACCCTTCCGGCTCCAGAGGCTACCAGTGCAGCGCGGGCTACAGATTTCAAACATGTAAACGTCATCGCCTTTTTGACAATTTAGAGGCCATTCTTGACAAATAAAAGTTGGTCCGTCTAGGATTTATAATGTCGATGAAACGGCGTTTTGCACCGTTGCAACGAAACAAGGAAAAATGCTTGCTAAGAAGGGCAAAAACAGGTGGGACAGCTGACCTCTGCGGGACATTATGTACCACCAGCTGTCATTTTCTCAAGGCAACGAAGCAACCAGCAACTAGAGAACGGCCTGCCTCCCGGATGTAAATCTCTGTACCACCCATCAGGATGGATGCAAACACATCTGTTTGTTGAGTGGCTGAACCATTTCATCGCGTGTCTGAAGCCATCAAAGGAGGCTCCAGTGCTGCTAATCTTAGATGGGCACAAGGCGTACACAAAGAGCATTGGAGCGATACAGACATGGCGGGAGACGGGTATTGTGATGCTCACGAACCCAACGCACACGTCGCATAAACTTCAGCTTCTTGACAGAACCTTCATGCTGCCACTAAGCACATATTTTTGACAATTCCGAAACAAGGTTGAATACGCAAAAGCGAAACCCAAAGCTGAACCTAACCACGACAAAGAAAACCGGTCAAGAAGGTTGTTTCAGCATGATGACACTGATGAGGAGGAGGATGTCTTGTGTTTGTATTGTACCTCGCCGCACTCTTCACCCAAATCGAACGAGAGCTGGCCACACTGTGTACCGTGCAACCGGTGGGCCCACGATGTAGGCAGCGGCGTCGATGACGACGACGAACATGCATTAGTGTGTGATCTATACAAAACATGTTAAAGACGACATGAACCAGTTACACGTTCATCTTTGTTGAGTTATTTAAGGACAGCGAAGTACGTTTGACTTGTTTTAGTTACATTAAGAATGCTTTGCAGTCAATTACACGTTCATGTTTGTTGTTGAGTCACGTGATGTTTAAGAAGTGCTGTGTATAATCAGATCACGATTTCGTTCCGTTTTCGTTCGTTTTTAGCTTGGTTTGGTTGGCTATTGATGTCTCACAAAGAGTGTCCACTTTGCCCAAGGGGTGGGGCAAATTTCATCTTTTAGACCAGTTTCACCAGTAAGTCTCAGCGTCAAGTATTTCAAAAAATATTTTAAAATATGTATACAATAGCAATTGTTTGTTTACGGGGGCCGCTTTTCCCCGATCTACTCAAAGAACTTACCTTTTACAATAAAGTGCAATAACTCGTTTCTGTTATACTCTTTAAACAAACACAGTTAAACATGACACATATATTAGGCCATAAAAGATTGACGAAAAATAACTGAACAACAATAAATAAATACTAGCTAAAATGCATACACGTTCTGCAGATGTAAAAAGACAATACTGATGATGACGGAGTGAAGGGAGGGAGTTTAATCCTCATTATTAAGACAATTTTATACACACATACGAAGGTCGAGGCCATAAATAGAACGCATTTACAAACACGCGCACCGAAGAGGAACGTCACAGCAAGACCGCTTTTATTAATTTTGATTGCTGTAAAATTGTAAATCATTTGCTCGAAGTTTATTTGTTTTAGAGTCGCCCTCTCTCTGCTTAGAAGGGCAAAGTTACGGAGTCGATCTTGTCCCACAGACATTGCATATATATATATAAGGGTTAACATGGCCTTGCTGAACGAATGTCCAGTCACATCTAGCCGTTGTAAACGTGAACTCCCCAGTCCATGCGTAGCTCCTTGCCTTTCTCCACAAAGCTTTGGCGCCACACTACGACGCCGTGGAGCAACTTCCAGCATTCCCCGTTTCTGGTGATTCATTAAGATCGCTAGATAGCCTCTTAAGTCACAGTGTCAGCGAAACATTCGTTAATAACTATGATCGACAGTCTTCACTCTGGCACACCAGGGCCTCCACCAGGTCTCGAACTGTAGACCCAGTAAGCCTTAAGGTGGACCGCGTTAGCATTATGGTGGACACCGTCAGCATTATGGTGGACACTATCAGTCTTATTGCGGACCCCGTCAGCATTATGATGGATATCGTCAGCATTATTGTGAACACTGTCAGCCTTATGGTGGACACTGTCAGCCTTATGATGGACCCTGTCATCCTTACGGTGGACCCTGAGAGCCGTATGGTGGATCTTGTCAGCCTTATGGTGTACCCCGTCAGACTTGTGGTGGATACGATCAGCATTATTGTGGACCCCGTCAGCCTTATGGCGGACCCAGTCAGCCTAATGGTGGACTAAAATCTTCAAACGCAGAGTTGATCTTGCTAACAACAGATACCAATTCAATTTTCATGAATGTCACAACAAGTTGTCCAAGACGGTAGACTGAACACCAGTCAAGTTCATGACGGTAGACTGAACACCAGTCAAGTTCATGACGGTAGACTGAACACCACTCAAGTTCATGACGGTAGACTGAACACCAGTCAAGTTCATGACGGTAGACTGAACACCAGTCAAGTTCATGACGGTAGACTGAACACCAGTCAAGTTCATGACGGTAGACTGAACACCAGTCAAGTTCATGACGGTAGACTGAACACCAGTCAAGTTCATAACGGTAGACTGAACACCAGTCAAGTTCAAACTGTGATTTCCACAACAGAAGAGCAGAATCTCGTACGCTATACGATATTATCTGCTTAGTGGGTAACTTGACCGTCGATTCGTTGCCTCTGAGACGGCGCCCGGGTGCACACCCTGCCTCCGGGTCACTTACGCCACTGACTGAATGACCAAATAAAGAGCCCCACGTTGGATAGTCTTCACAATGATGTTTATTCATACGTACAATAGTCTCCTACTTGCATAGTCATAGTTGAATGTATATAAGTATACTAATCGGCGTACAAACCAATGCTTGTAGCTTAAAACAAGAGTAAACCTACTATATAAAACGTTACATTTCGCCTAACTTTGCTCATATCGGTTAAGACGCGCTTAAGAAGTTTTGCACATTGCTAAAAAAAATAGTTTTAAAAACTTTTCAAAACAGTAAGAAGATTAAAAATTAACTGCTAGTATCTCTTTTAACGAGAGCCAATGTATAAAGTTGTATTCTGAGTTTAACTACCGTCCATTTTAACTGTTTTCATGAAAACGTATGTACACTAGCTGTACAACATAGCATTTGATATGCTATTCGATAAAGTTTGCCAAATTACCGGTTGCCATGTCCGGTCAGCTGAATAATACATGCACGGCACGCGGACGTAATGTTTCGTCTTTGTGCCGTTTCTTAAAATTGTATATTATGTGAAAAATATATGGTGTTAAGGACATTGATATATAATATAATGGGCCTGTTGAGTCAATTGAAATTGATGTTTAAAAGACGGACGATCTCAGACTGCAACTTTAATAATTTTGTATATATGTTTCGCAGACCAGGCTTCACAACAGCTGCTCGTCAACGTATTTGAACGCAAATGTCTCAGTTTATGAAACGTAAATGCCAAGTGCCACATTCGTGTATCGCATACAATTGCAAATGTTTGGGGTCGCATGCAAATCGCCTGATTACGTGTTTGGAAATTTGCAGATGAACTAACTACAAAATGCATAAATATATCTTTTTGTGATTTGTAAAGTAAACCAAATGAGGATTATTGAGACATTTAGTAACAGGTACATAATCCTGATTGTAATAGCGTTTGATTTCGTTTTTTTTTCGTTTTTTTTGTTAAATCGTGTATATGTGCAAATGCAATCTAATCAGTAAACATGTTCTTGACATAATTTACACACGTGAACATTTCGCATAGTTATTAACATCTTATACAGCGCACATATCTGAATTGCTGTTATTATTATTTTTATTTATTATTATTTTTATCACAAGACCTCTGTTATCAATTAATTAATTTGAACACTCCCGTCAACGTGGCTACTGACAGGTTTTAAAAACATATTATTATTAGTAGTAGTAGTATCTACTCTAGCACATCTCGCCTGTATTGCTATGTGTATCCACCGGATATTATTATGGACCAGTTGGTCTCAATGGCTTCGGTGCTTTCTCCGAAGTGGCGCCTCATAGCGACCGAAGTGGCGCCTCCTAGCGACCCATCTTTTTGAGTTCTCTGTCCATCTGACAGACGGCGAGCTCGCCACACCAGTACATAGTGCACAAGTCGTTGCAGACGCCGCCCTGAAAGCACACATATTATATTCACATCTGTAATAGTACATGTTCCAAATTTTGCAAGTTCAAAAAAATGCAATAAATTAATCTTTGTCAGATCAATGTCGTCAGATTCCATTTCTGAAAGTTGACATCTCTTGGTTCAAAACTCGTCTTCACACTATGCTGTGCGTATCAAGCCCTACGACCTGATTTGTAGCCGCTTTGAACGACTGAAACAAGTATTACTTTGTTGCTACGATATATACAAACTCGTTGTCCACTCGCTCGCTGCTGATTCATTGAAGAAGTAACGGAACAATAATACACAATTTACACTTATCAACTCACGTCGAAGAATTTACACAGTTGTTGTTATCGTAGTTTTCCCCGACAGATTACGGTGTCCGTGAATTGTTGACAATGTTGACTATTTGGTTACTAAATGTATTGTGCGCTAGAATCTCCGAAGGCGATAACAAATAAAAAGTCGAACCTTCCGGATTGTATTAAATCTTTGTAAAATAGATTTAAGAAATTGCCTACAGTGTTTACGAGCACCAAGAAGAGCAAAGGAGACGACTTACCCTGATGCCGTTCTCCAGCCTTAGTTTGGTCCTCATCGCGACGGGAGCGAAGCATATAGCCATGCAGTTCTCATTCATTCGCGTCGACAGACCGGCGAGGAAACAGCACGGACACCACATGGAGTAGCAACCTGAAGAGAGCGTCAACACCTTCAGACAGGCGACGTTACACCTATTTCCCATATCTACACAATACGGATACGTTTAATTTTGAATCCACACTATGCCGATTTAACACGGATTTGCTTCAAATATAAAACTCGTGATACAGAACTGGTAGGCGGTGTCTTGTGATAGTAACACTAGTATACATTCAAATTGCACATTTATAATAGCCTAAGAATAAATACGTTTGATGCTAGGCAGATTTGAGACAAAACGTAGCAGATTTAGTTTGACGTAGATAATACATTTAGCAGCCTAGTAAATTGTAACGCACACGAACGTTGCACACGAGCGCGCGCGCACACACACACACGCCGCGCGCACGCATACACGCAAATATCAATCCACCCACCATCCACACACGCACGCACACACCCACGCGAGCGTTCTGAACACTAGTGTTTGGCACATTTGGTCTACGCGAACTGCTGAGCCACAACAATACAGTTGCGACCAAAACGACAACACAATAACACCGTGTTCAACTCACAGCCTCCGATGTCTTCGAAGCACCCGCACACGCCGGAGCCCCAGTCCCGGCCCGCCTGGACGACGGCTATCTGGGAGACCGGCTGTTGTATCACGACGACCGGCTGTGACTGCTGCTGGTACTGCGGCTGGTAAGCCATGACTGCGTCTGTTATGGAACATGGCAACGGCAAAAGTATTAGTATTACTCAAAAAGAGGGTAAATGTGGATTAGGCACAATATTTAAAAGCAAATACGTAAGTTCTTATATAGCACAGTATCAAGTCCTTTGGACTGCTCAAGGCGCTTTACACTTTACTCCGTGGCATACCTATTCAGTCGAACACCATCTCGACTTCTCTGGGAAGCATTCTGCCACGCTGCAATTTGTGCGCGAAGACTACTCGTACGCAAATATCCACCATTGCCTATAGCGATGTGCTCATTCGTACAGCACAAGGAAGCGTCTGGCTGATCGAGAGTCCAAATCTTTTTGTATCTAATTTGTAACTTGTCCTTCTGAGATTGCTGTCGATTTTGTTTTAAACCATATTCACGCATCTAGCATCTACGCAATCAGCATTAACTTTCACTTATACGTGTGGGTGTCGTGCAGTACTCCCTCGACAGGTCCGCCTAATTCATCATTTTCGACGTGATCTACGTACTTGATCTTGTAGTATTGTATGCGAATCGCGTGTAAGGTCATAGCAGGCCTACATACATAATAGTATTGTATGCGACTCGCGTGTAAGGTCATAGTAGGCCTATAGACATGATAGTATTGTATGCGACTCGCGTGTAAGGTCATAGTAGGCCTATAGACAGATAGAATTGTATGCGACTCGCGTGTAAGGCCATAGTAGGCCTACAGACATGATAGTATTTTGCTGGTTTTCGATTTACGATGGATTTTTATTGAGTTTTATCTAACCCGGGTTTTCTTCATGTTTTGTTCGTAATTTCCCCCTGAATCTGTTTTGTAGAGATATGTGGTTTCTAAATAAATTTTATTTTATTTTATTTTGGTCAGCCGGCTACAGACCGTCACGCGGGACGTTGTTGATTACCGTTGGCTGACATAGCCCCGTAACGACCCCGACGTTGTGTCCAGCCATTTACGGTCCCGACGTTGTTTTTAGCCGTGGTTCTCTACGAGTCGGCCAGCACGGTGATGGGACAGCCGGCGGCGAACCAGAAGGAGTCAACGACGTGGAACACCGCTACGACAGTCAACATTAACCGCCAGAGGTGGTGGTCAATAAACCCAGACAGATTGATGCAATATATTTGGCAACAATCAATATAGTACATTTACAGAACAATCTAAAAACGCTCAATTTGGCGTAGACCTTCCTAGGTGATCACTGTAACGTCCACTATAACGACCGCAGCGACTGATCACTGGTAGTGATGGTTATAGTCTTGAGCATAGACCTGGCTGTATTGAACCTACAGTCACAGCTCTGTGGGTAGTGATGGTTATAGTCTTGAGCATAGACCTGGCTGTATTGAACCTACAGTCACAGCTCTGTGGGTAGTGATGGTTATAGTCTCGAGCACAGACATGGCTATATTGAACCTTCTGTGGGTAGTGTCTTGAGCACAGACCTGGCTGTATTGAACCTACAGTCACAGCTCTGTGGGTAGTGATGGTTATAGTGTTGAGCATAGACCTGGCTGTATTGAACCTAGAGTCACAGCTCTGTGGGTAGTGATGGTTATATTCTTGAGCATAGACCTGGCTGTATAGTATTTACAGTCACAGCGCTGTGGGTAGTGATGGTTATAGTGTTGAGCATACACCTGGCTGTATTGAACCTACAGTCACAGCGCTGTGGGTAGTGATGGTTATAGTCTTGAGCATAGACCTGGCTGTAATGAACCTACAGTCACAGCTCTGTGGGTAGTGATGGATATAGTCTTGAGCATAGACCTGGCTGTATTGAACCTACAGTCACAGCTCTGTGGGTAATGATGGTTATAGTGTTGAGCATAGACCTGGCTGTAGTGAACCTACAGTCACAGCTCTGTGGGTAGATGGTTATAGTCTTGAGCATAGACCTGGCTGTATTTAACCTACAGTCACAGCTCTGTGGGTAGTGATGGTTATAGTGTTGAGCATAGACCTGGCTGTATTGAACATACAGTCACAGCTCTGTGGGTAGTGATGGTATTAGTGCTGAGCATAGACCTGGCTGTATTGAACCTACAGTCACAGCTCTGTGGGTAGAGATGGTTATAGTGTTGAGCATAGACCTGGCTGTATTGAACCTACAGTCACAGCTCTGTGGGTAGTGATGGTTATAGTCTTGAGCATAGACCTGGCTGTATAGTACTTACAGTCACAGCGCTGTGGGTAGTGATGGTTATAGTGTTGAGCATACACCTGGCTGTATTGAACCTACAGTCACAGCGCTGTGGGTAGTGATTGTTATAGTCTTCGACATAGACCTGGCTGTATTGAACCTACAGTCACAGCTCTGTGGGTAGTGATGGATATAGTCTTGAGCATAGACCTGGCTGTATTGAACCTACAGTCACAGCTCTGTGGGTAGTGATGATTATAGTGTTGAGCATAGACCTGGCTGTATTGAACATACAGTCACAGCTCTGTGGGTAGTGATGGCTGTAGTGAACCTACAGTCACAGCTATGTGGGTAGATGGTTATAGTCTTGAGCATAGACCTGGCTGTATTGAACCTACAGTCACAGCTCTGTGGGTAGTGATGGTTATAGTGTTGAGCATAGACTTGGCTGTATTGAACATACAGTCACAGCTCTGTGGGTAGTGATGGTTATAGTGTTGAGCATAGACCTGGCTGTATTGAACCTACAGTCACAGCTCTGTGGGTAGTGATGGTTATATTCTTGAGCATAGACCTGGCTGTATAGTATTTACAGTCACAGCGCTGTGGGTAGTGATGGTTATAGTGTTGAGCATACACCTGGCTGTATTGAACCTACAGTCACAGCGCAATGGGTAGTGATGGTTATAGTCTTGAGCATAGACCTGGCTGTAATGAACCTACAGTCACAGCTCTGTGGGTAGTGATGGATATAGTCTTGAGCATAGACCTGGCTGTATTGAACCTACAGTCACAGCTCTGTGGGTAATGATGGTTATAGTGTTGAGCATAGACCTGGCTGTAGTGAACCTACAGTCACAGCTCTGTGGGTAGATGGTTATAGTCTTGAGCATAGACCTGGCTGTTTTGAACCTGCAGTCACAGCACTGTGGGTAGTGATGGTTATAGTGTTGAGCATAGACCTGGCTGTATTGAACATACAGTCACAGCTCTGTGGGTAGTGATGGTATTAGTGCTGAGCATAGACCTGGCTGTATTGAACCTACAGTCACAGCTCTGTGGGTAGTGATGGTTATAGTGTTGAGCATAGACCTGGCTGTGTTGAACCTACAGTCACAGCTCTGTGGGTAGTGATGGTTATAGTCTTGAGCATAGACCTGGCTGTATAGTACTTACAGTCACAGCGCTGTGGGTAGTGATGGTTATAGTGTTGAGCATACACCTGGCTGTATTGAACCTACAGTCACAGCGCTGTGGGTAGTGATGGTTATAGTCTTGGACATAGACCTGGCTGTATTGAACCTACAGTCACAGCTCTGTGGGTAGTGATGGATATAGTCTTGAGCATAGACCTGGCTGTATTGAACCTACAGTCACAGCTCTGTGGGTAGTGATGGTTATAGTGTTGAGCATAGACCTGGCTGTAGTGAACCTACAGTCACAGCTCTGTGGGTAGATGGTTATAGTCTTGAGCATAGACCTGGCTGTATTGAACCTACAGTCACAGCTCTGTGGGTAGTGATGATCATAGTGTTGAGCATAGACCTGGCTGTATTGAACATACAGTCACAGCTCTGTGGGTAGTGATGGCTGTATTGAACCTACAGTCACAGCTATGTGGGTAGATGGTTATAGTCTTGAGAATAGACCTGGCTGTATTGAACCTACAGTCACAGCTCTGTGGGTAGTGATGGTTATAGTGTTGAGCATAGACTTGGCTGTATTGAACATACAGTCACAGTTCTGTGGGTAGTGATGGTTATAGTGCTGAGCGTAGACCTGGCTGTATTGAGCCTACAGTCACAGCTCTTTGGGTAGTGATGGTTAAAGTGCTGAGCATAGACCTGGCTGTATTGAACTTACAGTCACAGCTCTGTGGGTAGTGATGGTTATAGTCTTGAACATAGACCTGGCTGTATTGAACCTAGAGTCACAGCTCTGTGGGTAGTGATGGTTATATTCTTGAGCATAGACCTGGCTGTATAGTATTTACAGTCACAGCGCTGTGGGTAGTGATGGTTATAGTGTTGAGCATACACCTGGCTGTATTGAACCTACAGTCACAGCGCAATGGGTAGTGATGGTTATAGTCTTGAGCATAGACCTGGCTGTAATGAACCTACAGTCACAGCTCTGTGGGTAGTGATGGATATAGTCTTGAGCATAGACCTGGCTGTATTGAACCTACAGTCACAGCTCTGTGGGTAATGATGGTTATAGTGTTGAGCATAGACCTGGCTGTAGTGAACCTACAGTCACAGCTCTGTGGGTAGATGGTTATAGTCTTGAGCATAGACCTGGCTGTATTAAACCTGCAGTCACAGCTCTGTGGGTAGTGATGGTTATAGTGTTGAGCATAGACCTGGCTGTATTGAACATACAGTCACAGCTCTGTGGGTAGTGATGGTATTAGTGCTGAGCATAGACCTGGCTGTATTGAACCTACAGTCACAGCTCTGTGGGTAGTGATGGTTATAGTGTTGAGCATAGACCTGGCTGTATTGAACCTACAGTCACAGCTCTGTGGGTAGTGATGGTTATAGTCTTGAGCATAGACCTGGCTGTATAGTACTTACAGTCACAGCGCTGTGGGTAGTGATGGTTATAGTGTTGAGCATACACCTGGCTGTATTGAACCTACAGTCACAGCGCTGTGGGTAGTGATGGTTATAGTCTTGGACATAGACCTGGCTGTATTGAACCTACAGTCACAGCTCTGTGGGTAAATGGTTATAGTCTTGAGCATAGACCTGGCTGTATTGAACCTACAGTCACAGCTCTGTGGGTAGTGATGATCATAGTGTTGAGCATAGACCTGGCTGTATTGAACATACAGTCACAGCTCTGTGGGTAGTGATGGCTGTAGTGAACCTACAGTCACAGCTATGTGGGTAGATGGTTATAGTCTTGAGAATAGACCTGGCTGTAATGAACCTACAGTCACAGCTCTGTGGGTAGTGATGGTTATAGTGTTGAGCATAGACTTGGCTGTATTGAACATACAGTCACAGTTCTGTGGGTAGTGATGGTTATAGTGCTGAGCGTAGACCTGGCTGTATTGAGCCTACAGTCACAGCTCTTTGGGTAGTGATGGTTAAAGTGCTGAGCATAGACCTGGCTGTATTGAACTTACAGTCACAGCTCTGTGGGTAGTGATGGTTATAGTCTTGAACATAGACCTGGCTGTATTGAACCTACAGTCACAGCTCTGTGGGTAGTGATGGTTATAGTGTTGAGCATAGACCTGGCTGTATTGAACTTACAGTCACAGCTATGTGGGTAGTGATGGTTATAGTCTTGAGCATAGACCTGGCTGTATTGAACTTACATTCACAGCTCTGTGGGTAGTGATGGTTATAGTGTTGAGCATAGACCTGGCTGTATTGAACCTACAGTCACAGCTCTGTGGGAAGTGATGGTTATAGTCTTGAGCATAGACCTGGCTGTATTGAACCTACAGTCACAGCTCTGTGGGAAGTGATGGTTATAGCATTGAGCATAGACCTGGTTGTATTGAACCTACAGTCACAGCTCTGTGGGAAGTGGTGGTTATAATCTTGAGCATAGAGGTGGATGAATGACTCTTTACTTCCCCGCCAGTGTACCATGTCACCGAAGACACGGTCTGTTGAATGATCTCCCCCCCCCCCTCGCCCCCCCCCCCCCCCCCCCCTCTCTCTCTCTCATCACATCGAGCCATCAAGTCGGCCGCCACACGTAATAGCTACAGTGTAGGTTGACATATAATAGTCTCACTGGACACTTTCTCCCGACACAGATTACCACCACACGCGATATCTGTAATGTAGCTTGTAGAATGAGAGAAGGTAGTCGCCCTTCAACACAGATCACTCACATAAAATGTGCCTAGTGTGTTCAAAACGTTACTATGAAACTATAATTTACCAGTCAAATTAAGACCACCAATCCTTAACCATACCCAGAGACACGAAGCAACTAATGTCAATGAGAAAAGTAAACTCCGTTGAGCCTGTCTCTTTGCTAACTGAAACGTACTAGGAGACTCAAATGTTTTACATCAAGCCGACTGCGTTACTATATTATTCGTGTCAGTTTAACAGATTAGTGCTCTACCAACAAATAAACATAGTAATATATGCCGTTCAATATTGTTGTATCGACTTCCGGCCCTTCGGCGATTAAATATATAATTGTTGATAACATACATGACCGAAAGCAGACATGCAGTAACAAAACCGCACGGCTGGGTAATATGGCGTCAACAAAAAGGGGCGTGTAGGTAAAATATTGTTTATCGCTGTTGACAATCTTTGCCTCGTCAAAAAGAGGTACAACATAACCTCACCCGACTCAGAATCTGCATTCCCGGACTTAACCAGCACTCACTCAGACTCAACCAGTACTCATACAGACTCAACTAATACTCACACAGACTCAACCAACACTCTCACAGATTCAACCAACATTCACACAGACTCAACCAACACTCACACAGACTCAACCAGTACTCACACAGACTCAACCAGTACTCATACATACTCAACCAACACTCACACAGACTCAACCAACACTCACACAGACTCAACCAGTACTCACACAGACTCAACCAGTACTCATACACACTCAACCAACACTCACACAGACTCAACCAACACTCACACAGACTCAACCAGTACTCACACAGACTCAACCAGTACTCATACAGACTCAACCAACACTCACACAGACTCAACCAACACTCTCACACACTCAACTAACACTCACACAGACTCAACTAACACTCACACAGACTCAACTAACACTCACACAGACTCAACTAACACTCACACAGATTCAACCAACACTCTCACACTCTCAACTAACACTCACACAGACTCAACTAACACTCACACAGATTCAACCAACACTCACACAGACTCAATTAACACTCACACAGACTCAACCAACACTCTCACAGATTCAATCAAGACTCACACAGGCTCAACTAACACTCACACAGACTCAACCAACACTCTCACAGATTCAGCCAACACTCTCACAGACTCAACCAATAGTCTGGCTAGGGTGGTGTTTTCCGGGATCTACCACAAGAAGTTTCACTTCTGAAGTTGAACGAAACATCTACAAAATTGAATAAATATCGAGGGGCTAATCCCCCACTTTAAACATTGGCGGGCTCAGCCCATACAAGCCACTCCCGTTCCGACGCACTTATATTACATATAAAACGCTAAATATAGCATAAATATGTACAACATTTCAAATACACATGTGTAATGTAAATTGAGAAGTAATGGTTTACGAATTTAAACAAGTGGAATAATAAAAAGAGCGTGCTAGATCAGTACTTAGAGCAGTACTTAGAACAATACTTAGAGCAGGACGTAGAGCAGTACTTAAAGCAGTACTCAGAGCAGTACTTAGATCAGTACTTAGAGCAGTACTTAGATCAGTACTTAGAGTAGTACTTAGAGCAGTAATTAGATCAGTACTTAGAGCAGTGGATTCTAAACCAAGAGATCTCCGGTTCGTACCTTCTGCTGTCGTTTCGAATTTTGGGCACGTTTGTTCACGTTACGTTGCTCCAATTCACTCAGCTGTAAGCATGAGTGCCTGGTTATTACTGAGGAGAGCGATAGATTAAAGCAGTTGTAACTTATGTGGCTCGCTCTGGGTTCGAGTGGTTAAAGCAGTTGTAACTTACGTGGCTCGCTCTGGGTTCGAGTGGTTAAAGCAGTTGTAACTTACGTGGCTCGCTCTGGGTTCGAGTGGTTAAAGCAGTTGTAACTTACGTGGCTCGCTCTGGGTTCGAGTGGTTAAAGCAGTTGTAACTTACGTGGCTCGCTCTGGGTTGAGTATATGTGGCAATCACGGTGCTCGGGCAGCTCACGCGTTTACGTGTTTGTCGGGAGTGGACGTGATAAACGCTATTCTGTCGTGGGTCGTCTGGCTCCAATGGTCGCTTTCCGTCGTATATGGCGTGGGGTAAATTGTTGGTGTGCAGTGTAGCGTGAAGGGTCAAGAGGTGGGGTGTTCGGTGCTTCCGACTGGTGATCAGTATACACTCTACAACACCGATAGTGTTGGATATTTGTGTACAAATAGTATTCGATCGCGCCGAAATTGCAGCGTGGCTGAATGCTTCCCTGAGAAGTCGAGATAGTGTTCGTTTGAACAGGCCTGCCAGGGAGTAAAGTGTAATACTGGCCGTACACTGTACAACTTTTGTTGCGAGTTGCGTGTTTGATCAACTAGCAACAATTTGTCGTGTCGAGGTTGTGCGATTGGGACATCGTACACTGTACGACTCTAATCAACTGATCATCGTACACTGTACAAATCTTATCAACTGATCATCGTACACTGTACGACTCTAACCAACTGATCATCGTACACTGTACGACTCTAACCAACTGATCATCGTACACTGTACGACTCTAACTAACTGATCATCGTACACTGTACGACTCTAATCAACTGATCATCGTACACTGTACGACTCTAATCAACTGATCATCGTACACTGTACGACTCTAATCAACGGATCATCGTACACTGTACAAATCTTTTCAACTGATCATCGTACACTGTACGACTCTAATCAACTGATCATCGTACACTGTACGACTCTAATCAACTGATCAGCGTACACCGTACAAATATTATCAATTTATCATCGTACACTGCACAGCAAAGTTGTCGCAACTAGTGTGCGCACCGCCGCGATCGTAGCGTTAAATTGTGGAACTGCATTTACGTGCGCCGTCTGGTGTTGTACTGTGGTGTCTATCGTACAATGAATGGGTTTTTTAATAGTAGGTTAAAATGGCGTGTACGTCAGAATATCGGAATTGACTGCTGTGCATCTCAGTAGGGGAAGGTTGGGACCCATGATCATAGTGGTGCTTTGAGCTACACCCTGTAACTTTGTTAATACTTATCATACGTTTAATTTTCCGAATTCTGTAGAAGCAGGTCATTCTACTGACAACTCCTCTGTCATTTGAATAAATACGGGAGACTAACGGCGCGCAAAATCACGATTGTAGGTATGCGTTTTTAACGGAAACGTATTTTTGAGTAAATAGTTCGTGTTTTGTTCTTTTCTTTATACACATACCATAGGTAATGCAATGTTGTTGTTAGTGGCATACGCTTTTCTAATTTTCGATCAAACTCGTTTCGCATGTAATTTTGTGATCAGACAACTATATGAGCCAGTCAGTGCGGGGTCCGATGAGCCGGTTCATGAATGTCAAAATTGACTGGTGCAACCCCTATGCACCGTTGTTTGTATTCAATAGGGCATATAGTGTTCATACATTTGTATATTACGATCCGTTAACATTAGAATATCATAATTAAAACAGTTTCCTGTAAACGCGGAGTGCTACAATATCAAGTATGACGAAGCGTGTAATAAACAATGGATAAGCTGTAACATCGCTTGGTAATTAACATATAACTTAGTTCTACATAGTTATTATTAATCATGTCAACCGTTCGTTGAGCTAAATTATCAACAAGGAGACTAGTAATGCGTGAAAAGTCGGTTATTTAGGGCATCTAAATAGTCTGACTGGAGTGGCGCCGGTTGACCTGAATCGTGCTCTGATTACAGCCGTTATTCAAGAGATCGTATCTGTGCAGTGGACCGATCAGTATGCCACGCTACCACCCTGTCGGCCAACCGACACAGGCCTCACACGTCGTTGCGTGAGTAGTAACTAGACCCGTTGGTGCCAGCCGTTACCCTTCAGTTGTCTGGGTGATAATAATTGTGAATACAATGAAATATTAAAATCATGTATATATTCTAATGCTATTATGGTAATAAAAATATATTATTATTATCCTCGTTTCCTAGTTGTATATGTCAGAAATGTTGGAAATGCCTGTAAGCGTATGATCTGCTACATGTATGTGTAGGTAAAACTAAGTTATGAACGGAATAGAGCATGGGAATGGCTCACGTTTGTTAAGACAGCGAATGTGGGGCAAAGTGGATGGAGCATAGTGAACGGGCGGGGCATATCTGGTTCACTTACTGAGATGCTTTTACGTTACTTTTAGAGCAAGTACTTAACAAATACGCAAAAATGGTCGTCAGAAGTGGGGACAGGAAATACCCCACCCCCCGATACATCACCTTTATAATCCCAGTGAACCACAACAATTACAGTATTTGTTCAATTTAGTTTCTTTTATAGCTAATGGATTGTTCATTAGTTGTTATTATTTAGTATAGTTTCTGTCTAATGATATACAAAATAATTACAGCATTACATTAAAGTAGACATTTAGTAAATTTAAAGATCTATGGTCGAAATAAGATTGCGGATGTTATCACTTAGGTAATCACATTACGCTCTGCATCCTGCCCTCCCATTAATTTAAGTTTGCTATGCGACTGTTCTACTCTGCATACACTTAAAACCCAACGTATGTCTGTTATTGCAGTTCTAAATGAAAAGTTACAAACGAACAAGTACACAGCCATCGATGTGGTTAGATCAGGTAGCAAAGTGAAAATAGCAGCGGCTACCTTCAACGTACCAAGAATAATCCTCAGACTAAGGGTGAAATGGGCGACTTCGAAAACGGTAAAATATGCATTAATAAAGGGCCTTGGAAGCCACAAACCCGTGTTTTCTAAGGAAGAGGTACAACAACTGTGTTACCATATTCTTGAACTTGAATCCAGAATGTTTAGATTGTCAATAATTGTCCTGAGACGATTAACGTTACAGTTTGCAGAGACGTATGATATACCACACTCATTTAATATGGAAAGTGAACTGGCTGATGAGGGATGGGTAGCAACATACAGGAAAAGGTCCCCCCCCCCCCCCCCCCCCAGATAACCCTTCCGGCTCCAGAGGCTACCAGTGCAGCGCGGGCTACAGGTTTCAAACATGTAAACGTCATCGCCTTTTTGACAATTTAGAGGCCATTCTTGACAAATAAAAGTTGGTCCGTCTAGGATTTATAATGTCGATGAAACGGGGTTTTGCATCGTTGCAACGAAACAAGGAAAAATGCTTGCTAAGAAGGGCAAAAACAGGTGGGACAGCTGACCTCTGCGGGTCATTATGTACCACCAGCTGTCATTTTCTCAAGGCAACGAAGCAACCAGCAACTAGAGAACGGCCTGCCTCCCGGATGTAAATCTCTGTACCACCCATCAGGATGGATGCTAACACATCTGTTTGTTGAGTGGCTGAACCATTTCATCGCGTGTCTGAAGCCATCAAAGGAGGCTCCAGTTCTGCTAATCTTAGATGGGCACAAGGCGTACACAAAGAGCATTGGAGCGATACAGACAAGGCGGGAGACGGGTATTGTGATGCTCACGAACCCAACGCACACGTCGCATAAACTTCAGCTTCTTGACAGAACCTTTATGCTGCCACTAAGCACATATTTTTGACAATTCCGAAACAAGGTTGAATACGCAAAAGCGAAACCCAAAGCTGAACCTAACCACGACAAAGAAAACCGGTCAAGAAGGTTGTTTCAGCATGATGACACTGATGAGGAGGAGGATGCCTTGTGTTTGTATTGTACCTCGCCGCACTCTTCATCCAAATCGAACGAGAGCTGGCCACACTGTGTACCGTGCAACCGGTGGGCCCACGATGTAGGCAGCGGCGTCGATGACGACGACGAACATGCATTAGTGTGTGATCTATACAAAACATGTTAAAGACGACATGAACCAGTTACACGTTCATCTTTGTTGAGTTATTTAAGGACAGCGAAGTACGTTTGACTTGTTTTAGTTACATTAAGAATGCTTTGCAGTCAATTACACGTTCATGTTTGTTGTTGAGTCACGTGATGTTTAAGAAGTGCTGTGTATAATCAGATCACGATTTCGTTCCGTTTTCGTTCGTTTTCTAGCTTGGTTTGGTTGGCTATTGATGTCTCACAAAGAGTGTCCACTTTGCCCAAGGGGTGGGGCAAATTTCATCTTTTAGACCAGTTTCACCAGTAAGTCTCAGCGTCAAGTATTTCAAAAAATATTTTAAAATATGTATACAATAGCAATTGTTTGTTTACGGGGACCGCTTTTCCCCGATCTACTCAAAGAACTTACCTTTTACAATAAAGTGCAATAACTCGTTTCTGTTATACTCTTTAGACAAACACAGTTAAACATGACACATATATTAGGCCATAAAAGATTGACGAAAAATAACTGAACAACAATAAATAAATACTAGCTAAAATGCATACACGTTCTGCAGATGTAAAAAGACAATACTGATGATGACGGAGTGAAGGGAGGGAGTTTAATCCTCATTATTAAGACAATTTTATACACACATACGAAGGTCGAGGCCATAAATAGAACGCATTTACAAACACGCGCACCGAAGAGGAACGTCACAGCAAGACCGCTTTTATTAATTTTGATTGCTGTAAAATTATAAATCATTTGCTCGAAGTTTATTTGTTTTAGAGTCGCCCTCTCTCTGCTTAGAAGGGCAAAGTTACGGAGTCGATCTTGTCCCACAGACATTGCATATATATATATAAGGGTTAACATGGCCTTGCTGAACGAATGTCCAGTCACATCTAGCCGTTGTAAACGTGAACTCCCCAGTCCATGCGTAGCTCCTTGCCTTTCTCCACAAAGCTTTGGCGCCACACTACGACGCCGTGGAGCAACTTCCAGCATTCCCCGTTTCTGGTGATTCATTAAGATCGCTAGATAGCCTCTTAAGTCACAGTGTCAGCGAAACATTCGTTAATAACTATGATCGACAGTCTTCCCTCTGGCACACCAGGGCCTCCACCAGGTCTCGAACTGTAGACCCAGTAAGCCTTAAGGTGGACCGCGTTAGCATTATGGTGGACACCGTCAGCATTATGGTGGACACTATCAGTCTTATTGCGGAGCCCGTCAGCATTATGATGGATATCGTCAGCATTATTGTGAACACTGTCAGCCTTATGGTGGACCCTGTCAGCCTTATGATGGACCCTGTCATCCTTACGGTGGACCCTGAGAGCCGTATAATGGATCTTGTCAGCCTTATGGTGTACCCCGTCAGACTTGTGGTGGATACGGTCAGCATTATTGTGGACCCCGTCAGCCTTATGGCGGACCCAGTCAGCCTAATGGTGGACTAAAATCTTCAAACGCAGAGTTGATCTTGCTAACAACAGATACCAATTCAATTTTCATGAATGTCACAACAAGTTGTCCAAGACGGTAGACTGAACACCAGTCAAGTTCATGACGGTAGACTGAACACCAGTCAAGTTCATGACGGTAGACTGAACACCACTCAAGTTCATGACGGTAGACTGAACACCAGTCAAGTTCATGACGGTAGACTGAACACCAGTCAAATTCATGACGGTAGACTGAACACCAGTCAAGTTCATGACGGTAGACTGAACACCAGTCAAGTTCATGACGGTAGACTGAACACCAGTCAAGTTCATAACGGTAGACTGAACACCAGTCAAGTTCAAACTGTGATTTCCACAACAGAAGAGCAGAATCTCGTACGCTATACGATATTATCTGCTTAGTGGGTAACTTGACCGTCGATTCGTTGCCTCTGAGACGGCGCCCGGGTGCACACCCTGCCTCCGGGTCACTTACGCCACTGACTGAATGACCAAATAAAGAGCCCCACGTTGGATAGTCTTCACAATGATGTTTATTCATACGTACAATAGTCTCCTACTTGCATAGTCAAAGTTGAATGTATATAAGTATACTAATCGGCGTACAAACCAATGCTTGTAGCTTAAAACAAGAGTAAACCTACTATATAAAACGTTACATTTCGCCTAACTTTGCTCATATCGGTTAAGACGCGCTTAAGAAGTTTTGCACATTGCTAAAAAAAATAGTTTTAAAAACTTTTCAAAACAGTAAGAAGATTAAAAATTAACTGCTAGTATCTCTTTTAACGAGAGCCAATGTATAAAGTTGTATTCTGAGTTTAACTACCGTCCATTTTAACTGTTTTCATGAAAACGTATGTACACTAGCTGTACAACATAGCATTTGATATGCTATTCGATAAAGTTTGCCAAATTACCGGTTGCCATGTCCGGTCAGCTGAATAATACACGCACGGCACGCGGACGTAATGTTTCGTCTTTGTGCCGTTTCTTAAAATTGTATATTATGTGAAAAATACATGGTGTTAAGGACATTGATATATAATATAATGGGCCTGTTGAGTCAATTGAAATTGATGTTTAAAAGACGGACGATCTCAGACTGCAACTTTAATAATTTAGTATATATGTTTCGCAGACCAGGCTTCACAACAGCTGCTCGTCAACGTATTTGAACGCAAATGTCTCAGTTTATGAAACGTAAATGCCAAGTGCCACATTCGTGGATCGCATACAATTGCAAATGTTTGGGGTCGCATGCAAATCGCCTGATTACGTGTTTGGAAATTTGCAGATGAACTAACTACAAAATGCATAAATATATCTTTTTGTGATTTGTAAAGTAAACCAAATGAGGATTATTGAGACATTTAGTAACAGGTACATAATCCTGATTGTAATAGCGTTTGATTTCGTTTTTGTTTTGTTTTTTGTTAAATCGTGTATATGTGCAAATGCAATCTAATCAGTAAACATGTTCTTGACATAATTTACACACGTGAACATTTCGCATAGTTATTAACATCTTATACAGCGCACATATCTGAATTGCTGTTATTATTATTATTTATTATTATTATTATTTTTATCACAAGACCTCTGTTATCAATTAATTAATTTGAACACTCCCGTCAACGTGGCTACTGACAGGTTTTAAAAACATATTATTATTAGTAGTAGTAGTATCTACTCTAGCACATCTCGCCTGTATTGCTATGTGTATCCACCGGATATTATTATGGACCAGTTGGTCTCAATGGCTTCGGTGCTTTCTCCGAAGTGGCGCCTCCTAGCGACCGAAGTGGCGCCTCCTAGCGACCCATCTTTTTGAGTTCTCTGTCCATCTGACAGACGGCGAGCTCGCCACACCAGTACATAGTGCACAAGTCGTTGCAGACGCCGCCCTGAAAGCACACATATTATATTCACATCTGTAATAGTACATGTTCCAAATTTTGCAAGTTCAAAAAAATGCAATAAATTAATCTTTGTCAGATCAATGTCGTCAGATTCCATTTCTGAAAGTTGACACCTCTTGGTTCAAAACTCGTCTTCACACTATGCTGTGCGTATCAGGCCCTACGACCTGATTTGTAGCCGCTTTGAACGACTGAAACAAGTATTACTTTGTTGCTACGATATATACAAACTCGTTGTCCACTCGCTCGCTGCTGATTCATTGAAGAAGTAACGGAACAATAATACACAATTTACACTTATCAACTCACGTCGAAGAATTTACACAGTTGTTGTTATCGTAGTTTTCCCCGACAGATTACGGTGTCCGTGAATTGTTGACAATGTTGACTATTTGGTTACTAGATGTATTGTGCGCTAGAATCTCCGAAGGCGATAACAAATAAAAAGTCGAACCTTCCGGATTGTATTAAATCTTTGTAAAATAGATTTAAGAAATTGCCTACAGTGTTTACGAGCACCAAGAAGAGCAAAGGAGACGACTTACCCTGATGCCGTTCTCCAGCCTTAGTTTGGTCCTCATCGCGACGGGAGCGAAGCATATAGCCATGCAGTTCTCATTCATTCGCGTCGACAGACCGGCGAGGAAACAGCACGGACACCACATGGAGTAGCAACCTGAAGAGAGCGTCAACACCTTCAGACAGGCGACGTTACACCTATTTCCCATATCTACACAATACGGATACGTTTAATTTTGAATCCACACTATGCCGATTTAACACGGATTTGCTTCAAATATAAAACTCGTGATACAGAACTGGTAGGCGGTGTCTTGTGATAGTAACACTAGTATACATTCAAATTGCACATTTATAATAGCCTAAGAATAAATACGTTTGATGCTAGGCAGATTTGAGACAAAACGCAGCAGATTTAGTTTGACGTAGATAATACATTTAGCAGCCTAGTAAATTGTAACGCACACGAACGTTGCACACGAGCGCGCGCGCACACACACACACGCCGCGCGCACGCATACACGCACATATCAATCCACCCACCATCCACACACGCACGCACACACCCACGCGAGCGTTCTGAACACTAGTGTTTGGCACATTTGGTCTACGCGAACTGCTGAGCCACAACAATACAGTTGCGACCAAAACGACAACACAATAACACCGTGTTCAACTCACAGCCTCCGATGTCTTCGAAGCACCCGCACACGCCGGAGCCCCAGTCCCGGCCCGCCTGGACGACGGCTATCTGGGAGACCGGCTGTTGTATCACGACGACCGGCTGTGACTGCTGCTGGTACTGCGGCTGGTAAGCCATGACTGCGTCTGTTATGGAACATGGCAACGGCAAAAGTATTAGTATTACTCAAAAAGAGGGTAAATGTGGATTAGGCACAATATTTAAAAGCAAATACGTAAGTTCTTATATAGCACAGTATCAAGTCCTTTGGACTGCTCAAGGCGCTTTACACTTTACTCCGTGGCATACCTATTCAGTCGAACACCATCTCGACTTCTCTGGGAAGCATTCTGCCACGCTGCAATTTGTGCGCGAAGACTACTCGTACGCAAATATCCACCATTGCCTATAGCGATGTGCTCATTCGTACAGCACAAGGAAGCGTCTGGCTGATCGAGAGTCCAAATCTTTTTGTATCTAATGTGTAACTCGTCCTTCTGAGATTGCTGTCGATTTTGTTTTAAACCATATTCACGCGTCTAGCATCCACGCAGTCAGCATTAACTTTCACTTATACGTGTGGGTGTCGTGCAGTACTCCCTCGACAGGTCCGCCTAATTCATCATTTTCGACGTGATCTACGTACTTGATCTTGTAGTATTGTATGCGAATCGCGTGTAAGGTCATAGCAGGCCTACATACATAATAGTATTGTATGCGACTCGCGTGTAAGGTCATAGTAGGCCTATAGACATGATAGTATTGTATGCGTCTCGCGTGTAAGGTCATAGTAGGCCTATAGACACGATAGTATTGTATGCGTCTCGCGTGTAAGGCCATAGTAGGCCTACAGACATGATAGTATTTTGCTGGTTTTCGATTTACGATGGATTTTTATTGAGTTTTATCTAAGCCGGGTTTTCTTCATGTTTTGTTCGTAAGTTCCCCCTGAATCTGTTTTGTAGAGATGTGTGGTTTCTAAATAAATTATATTTTATTTTATTTTGGTCAGCCGGCTACAGACCGTCACGCGGGACGTTGTTGATTACCGTTGGCTGACATAGCCCCGTAACGACCCCGACGTTGTGTCCAGCCATTTACGGTCCCGACGTTGTTTTTAGCCGTGGTTCTCTACGAGTCGGCCAGCACGGTGATGGGACAGCCGGCGGCGAACCAGAAGGAGTCAACGACGTGGAACACCGCTACGACAGTCAACATTAACCGCCAGAGGTGGTGGTCAATAAACACAGACAGATTGATGCAATATATTTGGCAACAATCAATATAGTACATTTACAGAACAATCTAAAAACGCTCAATTTGGCGTAGACCTTCCTAGGTGATCACTGTAACGTCCACTATAACGACCGCAGCGACTGATCACTGGTAGTAGGATTTATAGTCTTGAGCATAGACCTGGCTGTATTGAACCTACAGTCACAGCTCTGTGGGTAGTGATGGTTATAGTCTTGAGCATAGACCTGGCTGTATTGAACCTACAGTCACAGCTCTGTGGGTAGTGATGGTTATAGTCTCGAGCACAGACATGGCTATATTGAACCTTCTGTGGGTAGTGTCTTGAGCACAGACCTGGCTGTATTGAACCTACAGTCACAGCTCTGTGGGTAGTGATGGTTATAGTGTTGAGCATAGACCTGGCTGTATTGAACCTACAGTCACAGCTCTGTGATGGTTATATTCTTGAGCATAGACCTGGCTGTATAGTATTTACAGTCACAGCGCTGTGGGTAGTGATGGTTATAGTGTTGAGCATACACCTGGCTGTATTGAACCTACAGTCACAGCTCTGTGGGTAGTGATGGTTATAGTCTTGAGCATAGACCTGGCTGTATAGTACTTACAGTCACAGCGCTGTGGGTAGTGATGGTTATAGTGTTGAGCATACACCTGGCTGTATTGAACCTACAGTCACAGCGCTGTGGGTAGTGATGGTTATAGTCTTGGACATAGACCTGGCTGTATTGAACCTACAGTCACAGCTCTGGGGGTAGTGATGGATATAGTCTTGAGCATAGACCTGGCTGTATTGAACCTACAGTCACAGCTCTGTGGGGAGTGATGGTTATAGTGTTGAGCATAGACCTGGCTGTAGTGAACCTACAGTCACAGCTCTGTGGGTAGATGGTTATAGTCTTGAGCATAGACCTGGCTGTATTGAACCTACAGTCACAGCTCTGTGGGTAGTGATGATTATAGTGTTGAGCATAGACCTGGCTGTATTGAACATACAGTCACAGCTGTGTTGGTAGTGATGGCTGTAGTGAACCTACAGTCACAGCTATGTGGGTAGATGGTTATAGTCTTGAGCATAGACCTGGCTGTATTGAACCTACAGTCACAGCTCTGTGCGTAGTGATGGTTATAGTGTTGAGCATAGACTTCGCTGTATTGAACATACAGTCACAGCTCTGTGGGTAGTGATGTTTATAGTGCTGAGCATAGACCTGGCTGTATTGAACCTACAGTCACAGATCTGTGGGTAGTGATGGTTAGAGTGTTGAGCGTAGACCTGGCTGTATTGAGCCTACAGTCACAGCTCTTTGGGTAATGATGGTTATAGTGCTGAGCATAGACCTGGCTGTATTGAACTTACAGTCACAGCTCTGTGGGTAGTGATGGTTATAGTCTTGAGCATAGACCTGGCTGTATTGAACCTACAGTCACAGCTCTGTGGGTAGTGATGATTATAGTCTTGAGCATAGACCTGGCTGTATTGAACATACAGTCACAGCTCTGTGGGTAGTGATGGCTGTAGTGAACCTACAGTCACAGCTATGTTGGTAGATGGTTATAGTCTTGAGCACAGACCTGGCTGTATTGAACCTACAGTCACAGCTCTGTGGGTAGTGATGGTTATAGTGTTGAGCATAGACTTGGCTGTATTGAACATACAGTCACAGCTCTGTGGGTAGTGATGGTTATAGTGCTGAGCATAGACCTGGCTGTATTGAACCTACAGTCACAGATCTGTGGGTAGTGATGGTTAGAGTGTTGAGCGTAGACCTGGCTGTATTGAGCCTACAGTCACAGCTCTTTGGGTAGTGATGGTTATAGTGCTGAGCATAGACCTGGCTGTATTGAACTTACAGTCACAGCTCTGTGGGTAGTGATGGTTATAGTCTTGAGCATAGACCTGGCTGTATTGAACCTACAGTCACAGCTCTGTGGGTAGTGATGGTTATAGTGTTGAGCATAGACCTGGCTGTATTGAACTTACAGTCACAGCTATGTGGGTAGTGATGGTTATAGTCTTGAGCATAGACCTGGCTGTATTGAACTTACATTCACAGCTCTGTGGGTAGTGATGGTTATAGTCTTGAGAATAGACCTGGTTGTATTGAACCTACAGTCACAGCTCTGTGGGAAGTGATGGTTATAGTATTGAGCATAGACCTGGCTGTATTGAACCTACAGTCACAGCTCTGTGTGAAGTGATGGTTATAGTCTTGAGCATAGACCTGGCTGTATTGAACCTACAGTCACAGCTCTGTGGGAAGTGATGGTTATAGTGTTGAGCATAGACCTGGCTGTATTGAACCTACAGTCACAGCTCTGTGGGAAGTGATGGTTATAGTGTTGAGCATAGACCTGGCTGTATTGAACCTACAGTCACAGCTCTGTGGGAAGTGATGGTTATAGTATTGAGCATAGACCTGGCTGTATTGAACCTACAGTCACAGCTCTGTGGGAAGTGATGGTTATAGCATTGAGCATAGACCTGGCTGTATTGAACCTAGAGTCACAGCTCTGTGGGAAGTTGTGGTTATAATCTTGAGCATAGAGGTGGATGAATGACTCTTTACTTCCCCGCCAATGTACCATGTTACCGAAGACACGGTCTGTTAAATGATCTCCCCCCCCCTCGCCCCCCCCCCCTCTCTCTCTCTCATCACATCGAGCCATCAAGTCGGCCGCCACACGTAATAGCTACAGTGTAGGTTGACATATAATAGTCTCACTGGACACTTTCTCCCGACACAGATTACCACCACACGCGATATCTGTAATGTAGCTTGTAGAATGAGAGAAGGTAGTCGCCCTTCAACACAGATCACTCACATAAAATGTGCCTAGTGTGTTCAAAACGTTACTATGAAACTATAATTTACCAGTCAAATTAAGACCACCAATCCTTAACCATACCCAGAGACACGAAGCAACTAATGTCAATGAGACAAGTAAACTCCGTTGAGCCTGTCTCTTTGCTAACTGAAACGTACTAGGAGACTCAAATGTTTTACATCAAGCCGACTGCGTTACTATATTATTCGTGTCAGGTTAACAGATTAGTGCTGTACCAACAAATAAACATAGTAATATATGCCGTTCAATATTGTTGTATCGACTTCCGGCCCTTCGGCGATGAAATATATAATTGTTGATAACATACATGACCGAAAGCAGACATGCAGTAACAAAACCGCACGGCTGGGTAATATGGCGTCAACAAAAAGGGGCGTGTAGGTAAAATATTGTTTATCGCTGTTGACAATCTTTGCCTCGTCAAAAAGAGGTACAACATAACCTCACCCGACTCAGAGTCTGCATTCCCGGACTTAACCAGCACTCACTCAGACTCAACCAGTACTCATACAGACTCAACTAATACTCACACAGACTCAACCAACACTCTCACAGATTCAACCAACATTCACACAGACTCAACCAACACTCACACAGACTCAACCAGTACTCACACAGACTCAACCAGTACTCATACATACTCAACCAACACTCACACAGACTCAACCAACACTCACACAGACTCAACCAGTACTCACACATACTCAACCAGTACTCATACAGACTCAACCAACACTCACACAGACTCAACCAACATTCACACAGACTCAACCAGTACTCATACACACTCAACCAACATTCACACAGACTCAACCAACACTCACACAGACTCAACCAGTACTCACACAGACTCAACCAGTACTCATACAGACTCAACCAACACTCACACAGACTCAACCAACACTCTCACACACTCAACTAACACTCACATAGACTCAACTAACACTCACACAGATTCAACCAACACTCTCACACCCTCAACTAACACTCACACAGACTCAACTAACACTCACACAGATTCAACCAACACTCACACAGACTCAATTAACACTCACACAGACTCAACCAACACTCTCACAGATTTAATCAAGACTCACACATGCTCAACTAACACTCACACAGACTCAACCAACACTCTCACAGATTCAGCCAGTACTCACACATACTCAACCAGTACTCATACAGACTCAACCAACACTCACACAGACTCAACCAACACTCTCACACCCTCAACTAACACTCACACAGACTCAACTAACACTCACACAGATTGAACCAACACTCACACAGACTCAATTAACACTCACACAGACTCAACCAACACTCTCACAGATTCAATCAAGACTCACACAGGCTCAACTAACACTCACACAGACTCAACCAACACTCTCACAGATTCAGCCAACACTCTCACAGACTCAACCAATAGTCTGGGAGGGTGGTGTTTTCCGGGATCTACCACAAGAAGTTTCACTTCTGAAGTTGAACGAAACATCTACAAAATTGAATAAATATCGAGGGGCTAATCCCCCACTTTAAACATTGGCGGGCTCAGCCCATACAAGCCCCTCCCGTTCCGACGCACTTATATTACATATAAAACGCTAAATATAGCATAAATATGTACAACATTTCAAATATACATGTGTAATGTAAATTGAGAAGTAATGGTTTACGAATTTAAACAAGTGGAATAATAAAAACAGCGTGCTAGATCAGTACTTAGAGCAGTACTTAGAACAATACTTAGAGCAGGACTTAGAGCAGTACTTAAAGCAGTACTCAGAGCAGTACTTAGATCAGTACTTAGAGCAGTACTTAGATCAGTACTTAGAGTAGTACTTAGAGCAGTAATTAGATCAGTACTTAGAGCAGTGGACTCTAAACCAAGAGATCTCCGGTTCGTACCTTCTGCTGTCGTTTCGAACTTTGGGCACGTTTGTTCACGTTACGTTGCTCCAATTCACTCAGCTGTAAGCATGAGTGCCTGGTTATTACTGAGGAGAGCGATAGATTAAAGCAGTTGTAACTTACGTGGCTCGCTCTGGGTTCGAGTGGTTAAAGCAGTTGTAACTTACGTGGCTCGCTCTGGGTTGAGTATATGTGGCAATCACGGTGCTCGGGCAGCTCACGCGTTTACGTGTTTGTCGGGAGTGGACGTGATAAACGATATTCTGTCGTGGGTCGTCTGGCTCCAATGGTCGCTTTCCGTCGTATATGGCGTGGGGTAAATTGTTGGTGTGCAGTGGAGCGTGAAGGGTCCGGTGCTTCCGACTGGTGATCAGTATACACTCTACAACACCGATAGTGTTGGATATTTGTGTACAAATAGTATTCGATCGCGCCGAAATTGCAGCGTGGCTGAATGCTTCCCTGAGAAGTCGAGATAGTGTTCGTTTGAACAGGCCTGCCAGGGAGTAAAGTGTAATACTGGCCGTACACTGTACAACTTTTGTTGCGAGTTGCGTGTTTGATCAACTACCAACAATTTGTCGTGTCGAGGTTGTGCGATTGGGACATCGTACACTGTACGACTCTAATCAACTGATCATCGTACACTGTACAAATCTTATCAACTGATCATCGTACACTGTACGACTCTAATCAACTGATCATCGTACACTGTACGACTCTAACCAACTGATCATCGTACACTGTACGACTCTAACCAACTGATCATCGTACACTGTACGACTCTAACTAACTGATCATCGTACACTGTACGACTCTAATCAACTGATCATCGTACACTGTACGACTCTAATCAACTGATCATCGTACACTGTACGACTCTAATCAACTGATCATCGTACACTGTACAAATCTGATCAACTGATCATCGTACACTGTACGACTCTAATCAACTGATCATCGTACACCGTACAAATCTTATCAATTTATCATCGTACACTGCACAGCAAAGTTGTCGCAACTAGTGTGCGCACCGCCGCGATCGTAGCGTTAAATTGTGGAACTGCATTTACGTGCGCCGTCTGGTGTTGTACTGTGGTGTCTATCGTACAATGAATGGGTTTTTTAATAGTAGGTTAAAATGGCGTGTACGTCAGAATATCGGAATTGACTGCTGTGCATCTCAGTAGGGGAAGGTTGGGACCCATGATCATAGTGGTGCTTTGAGCTACACCCTGTAACTTTGTTAATACTTATCATACGTTTAATTTTCCGAATTCTGTAGAAGCAGGTCATTCTACTGACAACTCCACTGTCATTTGAATAAATACGGGAGACTAACGGCGCGCAAAATCACGATTGTAGGTATGCGTTTTTAACGGAAACGTATTTTTGAGTAAATAGTTCGTGTTTTGTTCTTTTCTTTATACACATACCATAGGTAATGCAATGTTGTTGTTAGTGGCATACGCTTTTCTAATTTTCGATCAAACTCGTTTCGCATGTAATTTTGTGATCAGACAACTATATGAGGCAGTCAGTGCGGGGTCCGATGAGCCGTTTCATGAATGTCAAAATTGACTGGTGCAACCCCTATGCACAGTTGTTTGTATTCAATAGGGCATATAGTGTTCATACATTTGTATATTACGATCCGTTAACATTAGAATATCATAATTAAAACAGTTTCCTGTAAACGCGGAGTGCTACAATATCAAGTATGACGAAGCGTGTAATAAACAATGGATAAGCTGTAACATCGCTTGGTAATTAACATATAACTTAGTTCTACATAGTTATTATTAATCATGTCAACCGTTCGTTGAGCTAAATTATCAACAAGGAGACTAGTAATGCGTGAAAAGTCGGTTATTTAGGGCATCTAAATAGTCTGACTGGAGTGGCGCCGGTTGACCTGAATCGTGCTCTGATTACAGCCGTTATTCAAGAGATCGTATCTGTGCAGTGGACCGATCAGTATGCCACGCTACCACCCTGTCGGCCAACCGACACAGGCCTCACACGTCGTTGCGTGAGTAGTAACTAGACCTGTTGGTGCCAGCCGTTACCCATCAGTTGTCCGGGTGATAATAATTGTGAATACAATGAAATATAAAAATCATGTATATATTATAATGCTATTATGGTAATAAAAATATATTATTATTATCCTCGTTTCCTAGTTGTATATGTCAGAAATGTTGGAAATGCCTGTAAGCGTATGATCTGCTACATGTATGTGTAGGTAAAACTAAGTTATGAACGGAATAGAGCATGGGAATGGCTCACGTTTGTTAAGACAGCGAATGTGGGGCAAAGTGGATGGAGCATAGTGAACGGGCGGGGCATATCTGGTTCACTTACTGAGATGCTTTTACGTTACTTTTAGAGCAAGTACTTAACAAATACGCAAAAATGGTCGTCAGAAGTGGGGACAGGAAATACCCCACCCCCCGATACATCACCTTTATAATCCCAGTGAACCACAACAATTACAGTATTTGTTCAATTTAGTTTCTTTTATAGCTAATGGATTGTTCATTAGTTGTTATTATTTAGTATAGTTTCTGTCTAATGATATACAAAATAATTACAGCATTACATTAAAGTAGACATTTAGTAAATTTAAAGATCTATGGTCGAAATAAGATTGCGGATGTTATCACTTAGGTAATCACATTACGCTCTGCATCCTGCCCTCCCATTAATTTAAGTTTGCTATGCGACTGTTCTACTCTGCATACACTTAAAACCCAACGTATGTCTGTTATTGCAGTTCTAAATGAAAAGTTACAAACGAACAAGTACACAGCCATCGATGTGGTTAGATCAGGTAGCAAAGTGAAAATAGCAGCGGCTACCTTCAACGTACCAAGAATAATCCTCAGACTAAGGGTGAAATGGGCGACTTCGAAAACGGTAAAATATGCATTAATAAAGGGCCTTGGAAGCCACAAACCCGTGTTTTCTAAGGAAGAGGTACAACATCTGTGTTACCATATTCTTGAACTTGAATCCAGAATGTTTAGATTGTCAATAATTGTCCTGAGACGATTAACGTTACAGTTTGCAGAGACGTATGATATACCACACTCATTTAATATGGAAAGTGAACTGGCTGATGAGGGATGGGTAGCAACATACAGGAAAAGGTCCCCCCCCCCCCCCCCCCAGATAACCCTTCCGGCTCCAGAGGCTACCAGTGCAGCGCGGGCTACAGATTTCAAACATGTAAACGTCATCGCCTTTTTGACAATTTAAAGGCCATTCTTGACAAATAAAAGTTGGTCCGTCTAGGATTTATAATGTCGATGAAACGGCGTTTTGCATCGTTGCAACGAAACAAGGAAAAATGCTTGCTAAGAAGGGCAAAAACAGGTGGGACAGCTGACCTCTGCGGGTCATTATGTACCACCAGCTGTCATTTTCTCAAGGCAACGAAGCAACCAGCAACTAGAGAACGGCCTGCCTCCCGGATGTAAATCTCTGTACCACCCATCAGGATGGATGCAAACACATCTGCTTGTTGAGTGGCTGAACCATTTCATCGCGTGTGTGAAGCCATCAAAGGAGGCTCCAGTGCTGCTAATCTTAGATGGGCACAAGGCGTACACAAAGAGCATTGGAGCGATACAGACAAGGCGGGAGACGGGTATTGTGATGCTCACGAACCCAACGCACACGTCGCATAAACTTCAGCTTCTTGACAGAACCTTCATGCTGCCACTAAGCACATATTTTTGACAATTCCAAAACAAGGTTGATTACGCAAAAGCGAAACCCAAAGCTGAACCTAACCACGACAAAGAAAACCGGTCAAGAAGGCTGTTTCAGCATGATGACACTGATGAGGAGGAGGATGTCTTGTGTTTGTATTGTACCTCGCCGCACTCTTCATCCAAATCGAACGAGAGCTGGCCACACTGTGTACCGTGCAACCGGTGGGCCCACGATGTAGGCAGCGGCGTCGATGACGACGACGAACATGCATTAGTGTGTGATCTATACAAAACATGTTAAAGACGACATGAACCAGTTACACGTTCATCTTTGTTGGGTTATTTATGGACAGCGAAGTACGTTTTACTTGTTTTAGTTACATTAAGAATGCTTTGCAGTCAATTACACGTTCATGTTTGTTGTTGAGTCACGTGATGTTTAAGAAGTGCTGTGTATAATCAGATCACGATTTCGTTCCGTTTTCGTTCGTTTTCTAGCTTGGTTTGGTTGGCTGTTGATGTCACACAAAGAATGTCCACTTTGCCCAAGGGGTGGGGCAAATTTCATCTTTTAGACCAGTTTCACCAGTAAGTCTCAGTGTCAAGTATTTCAAAAAATATTTTAAAATATGTATACAATAGCAATTGTTTGCTTACGGGGGCCGCTTTTCCCCGATCAACCCAAAGAACTTACTTTTTACAATAAAGTGCAATAACTCGTTTCTGTTATACTCTTTAGACAGACAGTTAAACATGACACATACATTAGGCCATAAAAGATTGACGAAAAATAACTAAACAACAATAAATAAATACTAGCTAAAATGCATACACGTTCTGCAGATGTAAAAAGACAATACTGATGATGACGGAGAGAAGGGAGGGAGTTTAATCCTCATTATTAAGACAATGTTATACACACATACGAAGGTCGAAGTTATAAATAGAACGCATTTACAAACACGCGCACCGAAGAGGAACGTCACAGCAAGACCGCTTTTATTAATTTTGATTGCTGTAAAATTGTAAATCATTTGCTCGAAGTTTATTTGTTTTAGAGTCGCCCTCTCTCTCTCTCTGCTTAGAAGGGCAAAGTTACGGAGTCGATCTTGTCCCACAGACATTGCATATATACAAGGGTTAACATGGCCTTGCTGAACGAATGTCCAGTCACATCTAGCCGTTGTAAACGTGAACTCCCCAGTCCATGCGTAGCTCCTTGCCTTTCTCCACAAAGCTTTGGCGCCACACTACATTGTTGTGAACCCCGTCAGCATTGTGGTGGACACTATCAGTCTTATTGCGGACCCCGTCAGCATTATGATGGATATCGTCAGCATTATTGTGAACACTGTCAGCCTTATGGTGGACCCTGTCAGCCTTATGATGGACCCTGTCATCCTTACGGTGGACCCTGAGAGCCGTATAGTGGATCTTGTCAGCCTTATGGTGTACCCCGTCAGACTTGTGGTGGATACGGTCAGCATTATTGTGGACCCCGTCAGCCTTATGGCGGACCCAGTCAGCCTAATGGTGGACTAAAATCTTCAAACGCAGAGTTGATCTTGCTAACAACAGATACCAATTCAATTGTCGTGAATGTCACAACAAGTTGTCCATGACGGTAGACTGAACACCAGTCAAGTTCATGACGGTAGACTGAACACCAGTCAAGTTCATGACGGTAGACTGAACACCAGTCAAGTTCATGACGGTAGACTGAACACCAGTCAAGTTCAAACTGTGATTTCCACAACAGAAGAGCAGAATCTGGTACGCTATACGATATTATCTGCTTAGTGGGTAACATGACCTGTCTGCGGGTCACTACGCCACTGACTGAATGACCAAATAAAGAGCCTCACGTATATAGTCTTCACAATGATGTTTATTCATACGTACAATAATCTCCTACTTGCATAGTCATACTTGTATGTATATAAGTATACTAATCGGCGTACAAACCAATGCTTGTAGCTTAAAACAAGAGTAAACCTACTATATAAAACGTTACATTTCGCCTAACTTTGTTGATATCGGTTAAGACGCGCTTAAGAAGTTTTGCATATTGCCAAAAAAATAGTTTTAAAAACTTTTCAAAACAGTAAGAAGATTAAACATTAACTGCTAGTATCTCTTTTAACGAGAACCAATGTATAAAGTTGTATTCTGAGTTTAACTACCGTCCGTTTTAACTGTTTGCATGAAAACGTATGTACACTAGCTGTAGAACATAGCATTTGATATGCTATTCGATAAAGTTTGCATTTGCCAAATTACCGGTTGCCATGTCCGGTCAGCGGAATAATACACGCACGGTACGCGGACGTAATGTTTCGTCTTTGTGCCGTTTCTTAAAGTTGTATATTATGTGAAAAACACAGGGTGTTAAGGACATTGATATATAATATAATGGGCCTGTTGAGTCAATTGAAATTTATGTTTAAAAGATGGACAATCTCAGACTTCAACTTTAATAATTTATTATATATGTTTCGCAGACCAGGCTTCACAACAACTGCTCGTCAACGTATTTGAACGCAAATGTCTCAGTTTATGAAACGTAAATGCCAAGTGCCACATTCGTGGATCGCATACAATTGCAAATGTTTGGGGTCGCATGCAAATCGTGTGATTACGTGTTTGGAAATTTGCATATGAACTAACTACAAAATGCATAAATATGTCTTTTTGTGATTAGTAAAAGCCAAACAACTCCGCAAAGTAAACCAAATGAGGATTATTGAGACATTTTGTAACAGGTACATAATCCTGATTGTATTAGCGTTTTATTTCGTATGGTTAAATCGTGTATCTGTGCAAATGCAATCTAATCAGTAAACATGTTCTTAACGTAATTTAAACACGTGAACATTTCGCCTAGTTATTAACATCTTATACAGCGCACATATCCGTGTTGCTGTTATTATTATTATTTATTATTATTATCATCACAAGACCTCTGTTATCAATTAATATCTCCAATAATAATAACACTCCCGTCAACGTGGCTACTGACAGGTTTTAAAAACATATTATTAATAGTAGTAGTAGTATTTATTCTAGCACATCTCGCCTGTACTGCTATGTGTATCCACAGGATATTATTATGGACCAGTTGGTCGCCATGGCTTCGGTGCTTTCTCCGAAGTGGCGCCTCCTAGCGACCGAAGTGGCGCCTCCTAGCGACCCATCTTTTTGAGTTCTCTGTCCATCTGACAGGCGACGAGCTCGCCACACCAGAACATAGTGCAAAAGTCGTTGCAGACGCCGCCCTGAAAGCAGAAATATTACATTCACATCTGTAATAGTACATGTTCCAAATTTTGCAAGTTCAAAAATATACAACAAATTAATCTTTGACAGATCAATGTCGTCAGATTCCATTTCTGAAAGTTGACACCTCTTGGTTCAAAACTCGTCTGCAAACTATGCTGTGCGTATCAGGCCCTACGACCTGATTTGTAGCCGCTTTGAACGATTGAAACAAGGATTACTTTGTTGCTACGATATATACAAACTCGTTGTCCACTCGCTCGTTGCTGATTCATTGAAGAAGTAACGGAACAATAATACACTATTTACACTTATCAACTCACGTCGAAGAATTTACATAGTTGTTGCTATCGTAGTTTTTCCCCGCAAGATTACGGTGTCCGTGAATTGTTGACAATGTTGACTTTGACTATTTGGTTACTAGATATATTGTGCGCTAGAATCTCCGAAGGCGATAACAAATAAAAAGTCGAACCTTCCGGATTTTATTAAATCTTTGTAAAATAGATTTAACAAATTGCCTACAGTGTATACGAGCACCAAGAAGAGCAAAGGAGACGACTTACCCTGATGCCGTTCTCTAGCCTCAGTTTGGTCCTCATCGCGACGGGGGCGAAGCATATAGCCATGCAGTTCTCATTCATCCGCGTCGACAGACCGGCGAGGAAGCAGCACGGACAACACATTGAGTAGCAACCTGAAGAGAGCGTCAACACCTTCAGACAGGCGACGTTACACCTATTTCCCATATCTACACAGCACGGACACCACATGGAGTAGCAACCTGAAGAGAGCGTCAACACCTTCAGACAGGCGACGTTACACCTATTTCCCATATCTATACAGCACGGACACCACATGGAGTAGCAACCTGAAGAGAGCGTCAACACCTTCAGACAGGTGACGTCACACCTATTTCCCATATCTACACAGCACGGACACCACATGGAGTAGCAACCTGAAGAGAGCGTCAACACCTTCAGACAGGCGACGTTACACCTATTTCCCATATCTGCACAGCACGGACACCACATGGAGTAGCAACCTGAAGAGAGCGTCAACATCTTCAGACAGGCGACGTCACACCTATTTCATATATCTACACAATACGGATATGTTTAATTTTGAATCCACACTATGCCGATTTAACACGGATTTGCTTCAAATATAAAACTTGTGATAAAGAACTGGTAGGTAGTGGCTTGTGGTAGTAACACTAGTATACATTCAAATGACACATTTATAACGGCCTAAGAATAAATACGTTTGATGCTAGGCAGATTTGAGGCAAAACGCAGCAGATTTAGTTTGACGTAGATAATATATTTAGCAGCCTAGTAAATTGTTGCACAGAACGTTGCACACGAGCGCGCGCGCGCACACACACACACACACACACACGCCAAGCGCGCGCCCACACACACAAATCAATCCACCCACCATCCACACACGCATGCACACACCCACGCACGCACGCGAGCGTTCTGAACACTAGTGTTTGGCACAGTTGGTCTACGCAAACTGGTGAGCCACAACAATACAGTTGCGACCAAGATGACATAATACCGTGTTCAACTCACAGCCGCCGATGTCTTCGAAGCACCCGCACACGCCGGAGCCCCAGTCCCGGCCCGGCTGGACGACGGCAATCTGGGAGACCGGCTGTTGCATCACGACGACCGGCTGTGACTGCTGCTGGTACTGCGGCTGGTATTGCTGCTGGTAAGCCATGACTGCGTCTGTTACGGAACATGGCAACGGCAACAGCATTAATATTACTCCAAAAGAGGGAAAATGTGGATTAGGCACAATATTTAAAAGCAAATAGGTAAGTTCTTATATAGCACAGTATCAAGTCCTTTGGACTGCTCAAGGCGCTTTACACTTTACTCCGTGGCATACCTATTCAACCGAACACCATCTCGACTTCTCTGGGAAGCATTCAGCCACGCTGCAATTTGTGCGCGAAGACTACTCGTACGCAAATATCCACCATTGCCTATAGCGATGTGCTCATTCATACAGCTGACTGAATTGGAGCAACCCGAGTTATCTCGATTGAGAGTCCGGTGATCTAACCACTGCCTCACTGCGCTCGTGCACAAGGAAGCGTCTGGCTGATCGAGAGTCCAACTCTTTTTGTATCTAATGTGTAACTCGTCCTTCTGAGACTGTTGTCGATTTTGTTTTAAACCATATTTACGCTTCTAGCATCCACGCAGTCAGCATTAACTTTCTCTTATACGTGTGGGTGTCGTGCAGCATTCCCTCGACAGGTCCGCTTAATTCCTCATTTTCGACGTTATCTACGTACTTGATCTTGTAGTATTGTATGCGACTCGCGTGTAAGGTCATAGTAGGCCTACATACATAATAGTATTGTATGCGACTCGCATGTAAGGTCATAGTAGGCCTACAGACATGATAGTATTTTGCTGGCTTTTCGATTTACGATGGATTTTTATTGAGTTTTATCTAAGCCGGGTTTTCTTCATGTTTTGTTCGTAAGTTCCCCCTGAATCTGTTTTGTAGAGATATGTGGTTTCTAAATAAATTTTATTTTATTTTGGTCAGCCGGCTACAGACCGTCACGCAAGACGTCGTTGATTATCGTTGGTTGACACAGCCCCGTAACGACCCCGACGTTGTGTCCAGCCATTTACGGCCCCGACGTTGTGTTCAGTCGTGGTTCTCTACGAGTCGGCCTGCACGGTGATGGGACAGCCGGCGGCGAAACAGAAGGAGTCGGCGAGGTGGAACACCGCTACGACAGTCAACATTGATCGCCAGAGGTGGTGGTCAATAAACACAGACAGATTGACGCAATATTTGGCAAACAGTCAATATAATACATTTACGGAACAGTGTAAAAATGCTCAGTTTGGCGCAGACCTTCCTAGGTGATCACTGTAACGTCCACTATAACGACCGCAGCGACAGGTCATGAGTGACTGCAAACCTGAGACTGACGGGCTGGGCATCCCATAGACCTGGCTGTATTGAACCTACAGCCACAGCTCTGTGGGTAGTGATGGTTATAGTCTTGAGCATAAACCTGGCTGTATTGAACCTACAGTCACAGCTCTGTGGATAGTGATGGTTATGGTCTTGAGCATAGACCTGGCTGTATTGAACCTACAGTCACAGCTCTGTGGATAGTGATGGTTATAGTCTTGAGCATAAACCTGGCTGTATTGAACCTACAGTCACAGCTCTGTGGGAAGTGATGGTTATAGTCTTGAGCATAGAGGTGGATGAATGACTCTTTACTTCCCCGCCAGTGTACCATGTCACCAAAGGCACGGTCGGTTGAATGATCTCCCCCTCCCCCCCCCCTCTCCCTCTCTCTCTCTCTCCCTCCCTCTCTCTCTCCCTCTCCTCTCTCCCTCTCTCTCTCTCACTCTCTCTCCCCCTCTCTCTCTCCCTCTCTCTCTCTCTCCCTCTCTATATGAGTATATGTTCTGTGGCAATCACGGTGCTCGGGCAGCTCAGGCATTTACGTGTTCATCGGGAGTGGACGTGATAAACGATATCCTGTCGTGGGTCGTCTGGCTCCAATGATCGCTTTCCATCATATAGGGCGTGGGGTAAATTGTTGGTGTGCAGTGGAGCGTGAAGGGTCAAGAGGTGGGGGTGCTCGATGCTTCCGACTGGTTATTAGTATACACACCACAACATCGATAGTGTTGGATATTTGTGTACAAATAGTCTTCGCGCCGAAATTGCAGCGTGGCTGAATGCTTCCCTGAGAAGTCGAGATAGTGTTCTATTGAACAGGCCTGCCAGGGAGTAAAGTGTAATGCTGGCCGTACACTGCACAACTTTTGTTGTATGTTTGATCAACTAGCAACAATTTGTCGTGTCGAGGTTGTGCGATTGGGACATCGTACACTGTACGACTCTAATCAACTGATCATCGTACACTGTACGACTCTAATCAACTGATCATCGTACACTGTACGACTCTAATCAACTGATCACCGTACACTGTACGACTCTAATCAACTGATCATCGTACACTGTACGACTCCAATCAACTGATCATCGTACACTGTACGACTCTAATCAACTGATCATCGTACACTGTACAAATCTTATCAACTGATCATCGTACACTGTACGACTCTAACCAACTGATCATCGTACACTGTACGACTATAATCAACTAATCATCGTACACTGTGCGACTCTAATCAACTGAGCATCGTACACTGTACGACTCTAACTGACTGATCATCGTACACTGTACGACTCTAACCAACTGATCATCGTACACTGTACGACTCTAACTGACTGATCATCGTACACTGTACGACTCTAATCAACTGATCATCGTACACTGTACGACTCTAATCAACTGATCATCGTACACTGTACGACTCTAATCAACTGATCATCGTACACTGTACAAATCTTATCAACTGATCGTCGTACAATGTACGACTCTAATCAACTGATCATCGTACACTGTACGACTCTTACCAACTGATCATCGTACACTGTACGACTCTAATCAACTGATCATCGTACACTGTACGACTCTAATCAACTGATCAGCGTACACCGTACAAATCTTATCAACTTATCATCGTACACTGCACAGCAAAGTTGTCGCAACTAGTGTGCGCACCGCCGCGATCGTAGCGTTAAATTGTGGAACTGCATTTACGTGCGCCGTCTGGTGTTGTACTGTGGTGTCTATCGTACAATGAATGGTTTTTTTTAATAGTAGGTTAAAATGGCGTGTACGTCACAATATCGGAATTGACTGCTGTGCATCTCAGTAGGGGAAGGATGGGACCCATGATCATAGTGGTGCTTTGAGCTACACCCTGTAACTTTGTTAATACTTATCATACGTTTAATTTTCCGAATTCTGTAGAAGCAGGTAATTCTATTGACAACTTCACTGTCATTTGAATAAATACGGGAGACTAACGGCGCGCCAAATCACGATTGTAGGTATGCGTTTTTAACGGAAACGTATTTTTGAGTAAATAGTTCGTGTTTTGTTCTTTTCTTTATACACATACCATAGGTAATGCAATGTTGTTGTTAGTGGCATACGCTTTTCTAATTTTCGATCAAACTCGTTTCGCATGTAATTTGGTGATCAGACAACCATATGAGCCAGTCAGTGCGGGGTCCGATGAGCCGGTTCATGAATGTCAAAATTGACTGGTGCAACCCCTATGCACAGTTGTTTGTATTCAATAGGGCATATAGTGTTCATACATTTGTATATTACGATCCTTTAACGTTAGAATATCATAATTAAAACAGTTTCCTGTAAACGCGGAATGCTACAATATCAAGTATGACAAAGCGTGTAATAAACAATGGATAAGCTGTAACTTAGTTCTACATAATTACTATTAATCATGTCAACCGTTCGTTGAGCTAAATTATCAACAAGAAGACTAGTAATGCGTGAAAAGTCGGTTATTTAGGGCATCTAAATAGTCTGACTGGAGTGGCGCCGGTTGACCTGAATCGTGCTCTGATTACAGCCGTTATGTGCAGTGGACCGATCAGTATGCCACGCTACCACCCTGTCGGCCAACCGACACAGGCCTCACTCGTCGTTGCGTGAGTAGTAACTAGACCTGTTGGTGCCAGCCGTTACCCATCAGTTGTCTGGGCGATAATAATTGTGAATACAATGAAATATAAAAATCATGTATATATTATAATGCTATCATGGTAATAAAAATCTATTATTATTATCCACGTTGGCAGCCAGTGACCATCCACAAAGGCACGTGAATACTAACGCATTGAATCACCGAAGGATCCAATCCAATCTGATTACAATAGAAATCACTCAACCGAAACGACTCTATTTTGCCTGATCTACAAAATAAGGTCGTCCCTTGACTGTTGTCACGGAGAAATTAAGCGTTGCATAAATTCCAGTAATTACTTGTAATAATAATAATAAGATGAACCAAGCTCAGAGGTTTCTCCAAAACATATTCATTATCATGTAAGAACTTACGTTTAATATAAGTATATCATTAGAACTGCTTTAGAGTAGATACAAAGCTGTGTCTTATGCTGTGACTTAACTTTAAACCGGTTTATGACGTATAATTGTTCGCAACGCCACGCGTCCTTTCTAACCGGTTTCAAGCTATAAACGTACTGGTGTACATTTCTTCACAATCTCTCTCTCTCTCTCTCTCTCTCTCTCTTTCTCTCTCTCTCTCTCTCTCTCTCTCTCTCTCTCTCTCTCTCTCTCTCTCTCTCTCTCTCTCTCTCTCTCTCTCTCTCTCTCTCTCTCTCTCTCTCTCTCTCTCTCTCTCTCTCTCTCTCTCACACACACACACACACACACACACTCTCTCTCTCTCTCTCTCAATATCTCTAGAAAGTTTCGATACACAGAGTAAGTGCCTAAATCACACCTTGATTTGGGTAATACAGAATTCAAAGTGTCACACCTGTCTTTTATATAACTAACAGGTATATTAAATCTATAGTTATAATTTTTTTTCAATTTTTTTTTATAGATTTGTGGAAGCAAAGACATAAGGATATTGATATTAAATCGCTTTTGCATTCTTAATTTAAAAGTCGTGTGGCTTTTACGACAATCATATTTTCAGGAAACGTCTAAGTTTGGTTTTAGCACGTTAAATAAACGTTAAATATAGTATAAATATGTGCAAAAAGTGTATAGTAAATCGAGTAATAATGATTTACGAATTAAAACAAAAGTGGAATAATAAAGAACTGCATGGTGCGCGCTAGATCAGTACTTAGAGCGTTGGACTCTAAACCAAGAGATATCCGGTTCGTATCTTCTGCTGTCGTTTCGAACTTTGGGCACGTTTGTCCACTTTAAGTTGCTCCAATTCACTCAGCTGTACATATGAGTGCCTGGTTATTACTGAGGAGAGCGATCGGTTAAAGCAGTTCTAACGTACGTGGCTCGCTCTGGGTTCGTGTGGTTAAAGCAGTTCTAACGTACGTGGCTCGCTCTGGGTTCGTGTGGTTAAAGCAGTTCTAACGTACGTGCCTCGCTCTGGGTTCGAGTGGTTAAAGCAGTTGTAACTTACGTGGCTCGCTCTGGGTTCGAGTGGTTAAAGCAGTTGTAACTTACGTGGCTCGCTCTGGGTTCGAGTATATGTTCTGTGGCAATCACGGTGCTCGGGCAGCTCAGGCGTTTACGTGTTCATCGGGAGTGGACGTGATAAACAATGTTCTGTCGTGGGTCGTCTGGCTCCAGTGATCACTCTCTATTGCATAGGGCGCGGGGTAAATTGTTGGTGTGCAGTGGAGCGTGAAGGGGTCAGGAGGTGGGTAGTGGGGTGTGGTCTTGATTTAGTACTGGCCAAGGAGTCATACAAGTTATGTGCAGTTATTCCAACTTTCATTAGACTACCACAACATCGATAGTGTTGGATAATTGTCCCTGAGAAGTCGATATTGTTCGATTGAACAGGCCTGCCAGGGAGTAAAGTGTAAAACGATTTGCGCAGTCGTAAGGACTAGGGGCAAAGTGGATCGGAAATCTTCTTTTGCAGCATTTTACCCAGCTTAATGATAGCACAGTTAATTTATTGTGGTGGAAATGATAGATGAACTAATTCTCTGTTAAAGAGATATTTCCATGTCTTACCAAATGCCCACCATTTTTTGCTGAATGAGAGTTGAAGTAAAAAAACCTTGTCTATGAATTTTTTTGGAGATCATTTTATGAATATAGAATAATAACGTAGCTTTTGGGCCTAAATCCTCGGAAAACAAATTCAGAGGCGCATCAATACAACTTCGTCATTCAAGCTATAATCCACGATCCGTTTAATATAGAATGGCCAGCGTTTATTGAGACTGATCGTACTAGCCGCGTGATCACGAATGCAATCGTCTCAACTGACAAACATGGCGAGTCGGCGAACTAGTGTACTGGCATCGGTTCACTTGCCACAGGCACGTCTATTCACGTCTATTGGGTTCACTTGCCACAGGCACGTCTATTCACGTCTGTTGGGTTCACTTGCCACAGGCACGTCTATTCACGTCTGTTGGGTTCACTTGCCACAGGCACGTCTATTCACGTCTGTTGGGTTCACTTGCCACAGACACGTCTATTCACGTCTGTTGGGTTCACTTGCCACAGACACGTCTATTCACGTCTGTTGGGTTCACTTGCCACAGACACGTCTATTCACGTCTGTTGGGTTCACTTGCCACAGGCACGTCTATTCACGTCTGTTGGGTTCACTTGCCACAGACACGTCTATTCACGTCTGTTGGGTTCACTTGCCACAGACACGTCTATTCACGTCTGTTGGGTTCACTTGCCACAGGCACGTCTATTCACGTCTGTTGGGTTCACTTGCCACAGGCACGTCTATTCACGTCTATTGGGTTCACTTGCCACAGGCACGTCTATTCACGTCTGTTGGGTTCACTTGCCACAGACACGTCTATTCACGTCTATTGGGTTCACTTGCCACAGACACGTCTATTCACGTCTGTTGGGTTCACTTGCCACAGGCACGTCTATTCACGTCTGTTGGGTTCACTTGCCACAGGCACGTCTATTCACGTCTGTTGGGTTCACTTGCCACAGGCACGTCTATTCACGTCTGTTGGGTTCACTTGCCACAGGCACGTCTATTCACGTCTATTGGGTTCACTTGCCACAGGCACGTCTATTCACGTCTATTGGGTTCACTTGCCACAGGCACGTCTATTCACGTCTATTGGGTTCACTTGCCACAGGCACGTCTATTCACGTCTATTGGGTTCACTTGCCACAGGCACGTCTATTCACGTCTATTGGGTTCACGATATGCTTAGAGATAAATGCTTAGGGAGAGGTACGTCACTATTTGGGGGCGGTACCTATTATAAAGGGCCTGTAAGTTTCTCGCCTCGTTTTCGATCTGGAGTCATCTGGGGCCAGATGCATAAACATTATCACGGTGTCAAAAAGTGCACCCGAAATATATTGTTGTTCAAAGTGACACTTAGGGTTCGCCACTGGTCCTAAAGTACCCACAAAGGTATATGTCAGCGCACCCCCAAGGGGTAATTGCACTGACACGCGCGCCATGTATATACATTTGACAGAAATGTGGGTGACAGTATGTGAACTTAGTTACAACTTCGACCGCTAGAGGAGTTTTGGTCAATTTCTAACTGTAAATATTTACAACAGGATAGTTTCAAGGAAACCAGGACTGAAACACGGTTGCCGCCACGTGTGTTTGAGAGGTATAAGGATAACAATACATGGACATAGTTACAAGTTGGCTTGCGTCGTGAATACTTGGAAGGAGTGCGGATGCCTAATAAATGAAAATAGTTACAACAATGACCGTCAAGGGGTCATTAGTTCATTTCGAAGTGTAAAGGATACCTTCCGTGGGGATTTTCACTGACACATGGTATCGCCACGCGTACTAGAGGACATTAATACATGAACTTAATTACACATCATTTATAGGCGTTACGAGGACGTATTTAAATGACAGCGATATTGTGTATTTTCATTGATCTAACACTAACAGGGAGCATATTCCAAAGAGTTGGTGCAGGAACAGAAAAGCAACTCTGTACACGTTGTAACCTAAAGATATACTTAAGGGCAATGTTGTGAAAAAGGAATTGCATTTACATACATGCAATCATGCATACCAGGAGCGGGTCCAGAGTAGGTAGTCTGGGGTAGCACAAAAACATCCACTGGCGGCCGAACCAAATGGTGTAGACCTTTTTACACCGCCGCCGCGCCGCCGTAACTTCAACTAGTCTGCGGTTTCGGCTCGACTGATGACATCGGAAAATGGGGAGGGGCTATGCAAATTTTGGTTCGCTGCGCCGCCGTAACTTCAGCTTCTTCTTGCCGTGTCGCGCTGTCTCGGCACGACTGATGACGTCGGAAGAAGGAGGGGGGTACTGTTGAATTTTGTCGCCGCTACGCAGCCGTAAGCCCGTAACTTCAATAAAGAGGGCACATTAAAAAGGTCCGTGGCACGTGCCACGAGCCCCCCTAAACCCACCTATGCATACATGCATAAAGTATGAGTTGAGCAGTAAATGCCCTAATGAAATTTAACTAAAATGTCACTAGAATTATTCTTTGAACAAGTGTGCTTTAAGGGAAGCCGCTGGTCCTAAATAAGATTTTTGGGGGATTTCATAATTTTCCAGTAGATTAACATGTCATGCATTTCCAAGATTCTCATTACAAATGCCTACAATCAGATGATGTATACCTGCCCGTAAGTCTTAGCGTATGATGTTCTGTTGTTTTGGCTGTTTTCTCAGAAAGTTTTATCAACGGAAACAAATAATTTGGAAAAACTACACCAGATAGAGAATTGAACTTTTCACCAGTTATTCTGTGGAATGTTTCAGATGCCATGAACTATTGTGGATGCCATAGCTTTATTTTAAGGGTTTGTAAACAATGGTCAACAAATTAGGGAATTTGTTTGATATTCACATAAACGGCGTTTCATCATAAAACATGTGAAGTCAAAGCCAAAAACTGCCTCATTGGGCAAAGTCCATTCCAACAAACACAATATTGCAGTACATGTAGTATGATGGTATTTGCTGTCACTTAATCTGAATAATTGTTCACGTTGGAAAATATGTCGATAGGCGCATAAATGTCTGTTATCATGGCAACAATTATGCAAATTAGTCAATTGTTTCACGTGCTCATCAATCTTCACCCAACTAATATAATCTCAAATTTTCAGAACATAATTATAAACTTTCGCCAAGACATGGAACTGTAATTATTTTAGGACAAGTGGCTAAGCCTAAGTGTCACTTTGAACAACAGTTAAATGACACCTGACATATTATGTGAGACAATTAGATGACACCCGACAGACTCAGTGCGATAGTTGCATGACACCCGACAGACTCAGTGCGATAGTTGCATGACACCCGACAGACTCAGTGCGATAGTTGCATGACACCCGACAGACTCAGGGCGATAGTTGCATGACACCCGACAGACTCAGTGCGATAGTTGCATGACACCCGACAGACTCAGTACGATAGTTGCATGACACCCGACAAACTGACAATATATCAGGTGTAATCCTTAGGGAATGTGCTGCCGAATTAGCAGGTCCACTAACTATGCTTTTTAATGTCCTTAAACTGTGGAACTTTTCCAACTTGTTTTAAAAGAGCAAATGTTGTTCCTGTGTACAAGAAGGGAGATCAACGAAATGTGTGCAACTACAGACCTATTTCTCTCTTACCGCTATTTAGCAAAGTTTTTGAGAAAGTCGTGTACGACTCATTGTATGAGCATGTGCGTAACACAATTTCGGGCAGCCAACACGGATTTGTGTGTAGAAGTACAGTAGAAGTACAGTATATAATCAAGCTTGTTACTTGAACGCCATTTCTGAATCTATTGACAACAAGAAACAGGTTGATTATGTTTATTTGGATTTCAGTAAAGCCTTTGATTCAGTATGCCACTCATTGTTAATTCACAAGCTTAGATCATATGGCTATTCCGGGCAAAGCATAGAGTGGTTGCAGTCTTACCTTGTCAACCGAAAACAACGCGTGGTCCTCGAAGGCCAAGCATCTGACTGGAAGCCGGTGTTGTCCAGTGTACCACAAGGTTCACAGATTGGACCACTTCTGTTCATCGTGTATATTAACGATCTTACTAATCATGTCGATTCATTTGAAATGTCATTGTATGCTGATGATTCCAAATTGTCAAACAAAATTACGTCGGTGACCGATTGTCAGTTGGTGCAGAAGGATCTGGACAGTGTATGTCTTTGGTGTGAGATATGGCACCTTAAACTTAACGTTGAGAAATGCTGCATAATGTCATTCACTAACAAAAAGAAACGTATATCCTATGACTACACAATTTTAAGCCAGTCTCTGCCCAAGGTCACCGCTGTCAAAGATCTCGGTATCACACTGACCGACAGTTTGACTTTTAAAGATCATATTAATCGTTGTGTTTGTAAAGCTTTTAAGATGAGTGGTTTTATTAAGCGCGTTTGCACAACATTTACCGATGTACAGGCTTTGTGATCCTTGTATATATCTCTAGTCAGAAGCCAGTTGGAGTATTGCAGTGTTATCTGGAATCCCTGGCAACGTACGTTTATTTACAAAATCGAACGAGTTCAAAATAAATTCAATAAATATCTATGTTACAAATCCAAAATACAGTACTCCTCTGACAGTTATCCCGAGCTTTGCCATCATTTTAGACTACCTTCCCTTCAACATCGTAGGCAAGTTGCATATCTTATGTTTTTATACAAGTGTGTGCACTCCCAACTAGACTCGTCGTGTCTGGAAGGGGCTATCCAATTTCACTGTCCTTCACGATCTCTACGAAACTACATACCTTTTAGAGTTTCCAATAGCAGAATCAACATTAGAAAATACTGTGTTTTGAATATATGTATGACTACTTTCAACACATTGTATTTAAGTGATCCAACTTATGATATATATTTAGGAGCTGAACCATTTAGATCCTCAATTCCAAAACATTTATATGTATAACATGTGTTTGCCTGGTATATTTGATGTTGATATTGTGTGGCTTTTACGTCCTTATTGTTTTTATTATTCTATTATTATGTATATGTATTGTTTCAGTTATCAGTCCTGTTTCCTGTTGGAATCTGAATAAATACAATACAAAAACTCAGTGAGACAGTTAGATGACACCCGATAGACTCGGTGAGACAATTAGATGACACCAGACAGGCTCGGTGAGACAGTTAGATGACACCCGACAGACTCGGTGGGACAGTTAGATGACACCTGACAGACTCGGTGAGACAGTTAGACGACACCTGACACACTCAGTGAGACAGTTAGATGACACCTGACAGACTCGGTGAGTCAGTTAAATGACACCTGACGCATTCAGTGTGACAGTTAGATGGACAACAACACAACGTTTATGCAAATTATGATGGCTTTATATTAGAGCGATTAGTCGGGCGACTAGTTGATTGTCTTTGCTGCACGACGTAATATATCTACACACTGCAGTACACACGAGGAATGCTGATTAACCACGTTGTACACTTCCCACCTGTCACGCTGCCGCAACACGTGTTCGCCCAATGCGTATATATGGTCTACCTCTACCAATGTAAGTACATTAGGTTAACCTCTACCAATGTACGTACATCCGGTATACCTCTACCAAGGTACGTATATTCGGTCTACTTCTACCAATGTACGTACACCAGGTCGACACCTACCAATGTACGTACATACGGTCTACTTCTACCAATGTACGTACATCCGGTCTACGTCTACCAATGTACGTACATCCGGTCTACTTCTACCAATGTACGTACATCCAGTCTACTCCTACCCATGTACGTACATCTGGTCTACGTCTACCAATGTACGTACATCCGGTCTACCTCTACCAATGTACGTACATCCGGTCTACTTCTACAAATGTACGTACATCCGGTCTACTCCTACCCATGTACGTACATCCGGTCTACGTCTACCAATGTACGTACATCCGGTCTACTCCTACCCATGTACGTACATCCGGTCTACGTCTACCAATGTACGTACATCCGGTCTACCTCTACCAATGTACGTACATCCGGTCTACTTCTACAAATGTACGTACATTCGGTCTACTCCTACCCATGTACGTACATCCGGTCTACGTCTACCAATGTACGTACATCCGGTCTACATCTACAAATGTACTTACATCATGGTCTATTTCTACCAATGTACGTACATCAGGTCAACATCTACCAATGTACGTACATCAGGTCTACATCTTCCAATGTACCTACATCAGGTCTATTTCTACCAATGTTCGTACATCAGGTCTACTTCTACCAATGTACATACATCCGGTCTACATCTACCACTGCCCGTACGGTCTACGTGTACGAGTACTTCCAGCTGAGGCGGCGTGCACGGCGACGTATGCGCTGGGCCGTCGCTCGGTGGTCACCACGAGCTCTTCGTCTGCCGGCCTCGCTCCGTGTGCGCCACCGTTTCGTGGTCGTCGACCTTGAGCGGCACGCCGAGGTTCGACTTTTTGTAGAGCTCCTTCTCGACGATGCAGTAGTGGCCATAGCGGGGGATGTAGCCGGGCGGCTCGAGAGTGATGAGGTGCTGGATCCGCCGGCCGTACTCCGTGTTGGCCTTCACGTGAACCACACGTGACTCCTCCTGCAAGAACAAGTCACCTTCCCTTATTATATTTGTTACATCTATTGGTTTAATTACCTACACTTTCCATATCACAATAATTATTATTGCTATTGTTCTAATTACCCACACTTCCCATATCACAATAATTATTATTGCTATTGTTTTAATTACCTACACTTCCCATATCACAATAATTATTACTGCTATTGTTTTAATTACCCACACTTCCCACATCACAATAATTATTATTGCTATTGTTCTAATTACCTAAACTTCCCACATCACAATAATTATTAGTGCTACTGTTTTAATTACCCACACTTCCCACATCACAATAATTATTATTGCTATTGTTCTAATTACCTACACTTTCCATATCACAATAATTATTATTGCTATTGTTCTAATTACCTACACTTCCCACATCACAATAATTATTAGTGCTACTGTTTTAATTACCCACACTTCCCACATCACAATAATTATTATTGCTATTGTTCTAATTACTTACACTTCCCACATCACAATAATTATTAGTGCTATTGTTTTAATTACCCACACTTCTCACATCACAATAATTATTATTGCTATTGTTCTAATTACCTACACTTCCCACATCACAATAATTATTTTTGCTATTGTTTTAATTACCCACACCACAATAATTATTATTGCTATTGTTCTAATTACCTACACTTCCCACATCACAATAATTATTAGTGCTACTGTTTTAATTACCCACACTTCCCACATCACAATAATTATTATTGCTATTGTTTTAATTACCCACACTTCCCACATCACAATAATTATTATTGCTATTGTTCTAATTACTACACTTCCCACATCACAATAATTATTAGTGCTATTGTTTTAATTACCCACACTTCCCACATCACAATAATTATTATTGCTATTGTTCTAATTACCTACACTTCCCACATCACAATAATTATTATTGCTATTGTTTTAATTACCCACACTTCCCATGTCACAATAATTATTATTGTTATTGGTTTAATAACCTACACTTCCCATGTCACTATAATTATTATTGCTATTGTTTTAATTACCCACACTTCCCATGTCACAATAATTATTATTGTTATTGGTTTAATAACCTACACTTCCCATGTCACAATAATTATTATTGCTATTGTTTTAATTACCTACACTTCCCATATCACAATAATTATTATTGCTATTGTTATAATTACCTACACTTCCCATATCACAATAATTATTATTGCTATTGTTTTAATTACCTACACATCCCATGTCACAATAATTATTATTGCTATTATTTTAGTTACCTACACTTCCCATGTCACTATAATTATTATTGCTATTATTTTAGTTACCTACACTTCCCATGTCACTATACTTATTATTGCTATTGTTTTAGTTACCTACACTTCCCATGTCACTATAATTATTATTGCTATTATTTTAGTTACCTACACTTCCCATGTCACTATACTTATTATTGCTATTGTTTTAGTTACCTACACTTCCCATGTCACAATAATTATTATTGCTATTGTTTTATTTACCTACACATCCCATATCAAAATAATTATTATTGCTATTGTTATAATTACTTACACTTCCCATATCACAATAATCATTATTGCTATTGTTTTAATTACCTACACTTCCCATATCACAATAATTATTATTGCTATTGTTTTAGTTACCGACACTTCCCATGTCACAGTAATTATTATTGCTATTGTTTTAATAACCTACACTTCCCATGTCACAATAATTATTATTGCTATTGTTTTAATTACCTACACTTCCCATTATGATTATTTATTATGTGCATTTTCGCGTGGCATACGTGATGTGGTTCGCGTCTATTTCGCTTGTGCCATTCCAAACGAAATGTACCATCATAGTTCTTTTGTAGAAGTAAATTTAATCGATATATAAATAAATTAAATACATTATTAAAATGTCCATGTGATAAAAAAACGTTACAAATTGCACTAAAATGTAATAAATATATAATTTAAAAGGTCATTTCCATGGATTCGTATGACGCTTTCTTATTTTGAAATATCACACTCCAACTCTCGCCACAGCCGAGTGTCGTTTTAATTATTTATTAATCAGCGTTCGAAATAGCACTTGTCCGTTTGTCCGGGACAAGTGATTTATGGCCCGGACAAGTAAAATGACTCTACATGGTTATCCGGTGGACAAGTGAAAATGTACATTAAATAGTGACATGTGCAACATTGCAAACTTTTTATTTGAGGAAATTCAAACGTAAATGAAGTTCGCTAGCAATCGCGCGCGTTCCAATTTTGTTAGTGTGTCGGCGTCTTCTCGTTCCGCCGCCAGTGTGTTTTACGTCAGTGTTCGACCAAGTTTAGTGTCTGCGTTAACAGGGTCATCCGCTGAGCGCACCGACCTAGCTTTGTCATACGCGTAGGACTTATTTTTTGATGAACTTTGGAAACAGTAGACTTTGTATCGCTACCTGTTATTTGAATAATTATATAGTTTTAACCATTATTACGCCTAACCCACGCGGATTCGGCAGTCTTCCAAGACCAAGTCAGAACGTTACTCGTTATTCGTTAGCCTCAGTTAGCCGATCCAGATCGGTGACAATTTTCAAAACTTGTAACTAGCTCTCCAGTAAATATATGGTGCTGGTTGATAAACGGAATATTAATGAAATTTCAGAAATGTTGTTGTACATATGTAACATTTATTTTAACCATAAATTGCGAGTTTTCGAAACCGAATTATGCAAGACGCGCTGCCGGAGACGGGGCGCCAACCGCAGTTGACATGTCGGCTTCTGCCAACTGCGGCGGTCTGCGCGCGGCAGCAACGTTACGACGTAACTAAATCTACAAATTATTTTTCGCCTGGTAAATGTAATTCAGGCACCGTTAAAACTGGTTTATTATAATTGAAATGGTAATATAACATTTAGGAAAAAATATGCGTTTGTTTACTGATGATAAATATTGAATATTACCTTCGTTTGTAAAATACAGAACTTTGTTAATATTGAAGTTCATAGAGGTTTAACAAAATATTATCAGATTATATTATAGTTTATTATGATTGTTGTGACAACATTTCCTGGCTCTGCATTGGTCGTGTTCCTGGATCAATGGCGTCTTCAATGACAAACTGATGCCAACATGTTACAGCAGTGTTATATGTTATATACATATAATTATATATATAATTATAAAATTATATATACCATATTAAAGATAAATAGTTTTTGTAACATTATAAAATAAATAGCAAGGAAAACAATTGTCTCATTCCTATCATCGTAATAATTATATGTTATTAATAAAAGCGTTCATATCAGCATCACTAAAATATTGGTATACATCATGCAACATTGTGTTGATGTAATAAAAATAAGATAGACTTTTTACATTTTTTCCGAAGCTTTGATTCCCCTTCACAACCACTCGGAGTCTCGGACAAGTTAACATTTTGGCGGACAAGTAGATTTCAAAACTTACTTGTCCGGCGGACAAGTAAATATTCTGGCTTATTTCTATCGCTGTTAATTATATTTTAATTTCATTGTATAGTTATTCATTAAATGTTAATTATATGAGTATGTTTCGTACGTATATATTTTATTGTCTTGGCTTAGGTTTTCTTAGTGTATATTTGTTTACTGAAACTTTGGCAAATTTATTTTTATAACTCACATTTTTGTGGCTCTATTAATCATGATGTACGTCTCAGCATTTTATTGTCATCACCCTTGAACAGAGTTACTCTGGATATGAGTGTTAAAATAAAGTATATTATTAATTATTGTTATTTACCGCACGACAATTTCAAAAAGATGCCAATCTACCGCTTTTCGTGTACGACTCATGACGTTTGCCACATATAGATAGTTCATGGTTTTAAAAATGAATTACTCATTTTTAATCCAACTATGCTGCCTAGCCACATTTAAAGTAAAAAGAAATGCATAAAAATAAGTAAATATACCCTAAAATAAAAACATTTCCGGCCATGGAGCGTTCAATGCAACACTTCAGTGCTAAGCGTGGACATTTGATATGTACAAGTCTTGCTGGTTCAGTAGGAACAACTACGACCTGGCAAATAAAATGACCGAATTTGTAACTTTGTAGGGACTAGATTCGCTGGCGGGAGTGAACGAGCGGTGTGACGAGACGGACGATCACATCCACCTCGGCGGGGATGTCGACGTCTGCGTTTACAACACTCACCTCGGCGAGGATGTCGTGGCCGACGTTGGCGTTGCGGTCACATCGCTTTCTCTTCGGGTTCCAGCCGTAGTCGATGTGATATAGTCGGTCGTACATGCTCCTGTGTTCTCCCTACAGCGGGCGAGACATGTGCACAGTACGGCATCTAACCGTTGTAGTGGACATTACACATTGTTTACGTTCACAATACGGCGTCTAACCGTTGTAGTGGACATTACACATTGTTTACGTTCACAGTACGGCATCTAACCGTTGTAGTGGACATTACACATTGTTTACGTTCACAGTACGGCGTCTAACCGTTGTAGTGGACATTACACATTGTTTACATGCACAGTACGGCGTCTAACCATTGTAGTGGACATTACACATTGTTTACATGCACAGTACGGCGTCTAACCGTTGTAGTGGACATTACACATTGTTTACATGCACAGTACGGCGTCTAACCGTTGTAGTGGACATTACACATTGTTTACGTGCACAGTACGGCGTCTAACCGTTGTAGTGGACATTACACGCTGTTTACGTTCACAGTACGGCATCTAACCGTTGTAGTGGACATTACACACTGTTTACGTACACAATACGGCATCTAACCGTTGTAATGGACATTACACTCTGTTTACGTACACAATATCACGTCTAACCGTTGTAGTGGACATTACACATTGTTTATGTTCACAGTACGGCGTCTAACCGTTGTAGTGGACATTACACACTGTTTACGTTCACAGTACGACGTCTAACCGTTGTAGTGGACATTACACATTGTTTACGTTCACAGTACGGCGTCTAACCGTTGTAGTGGACATTACACATTGTTTACATGCACAGTACGGCGACTAACCGTTGTAGTGGACATTACACATTGTTTACGTTCACAGTACGGCGTCTAACCGTTGTAGTGGACATTACACATTGTTTACATGCACAGTACGGCATCTAACCGTTGTAGTGGACATTACACATTGTTTACGTTCACAGTACGGCGTCTAACCGTTGTAGTGGACATTACACATTGTTTACGTTCACAGTACGGCATCTAACCGTTGTAGTGGACATTACACATTGTTTACGTTCACAGTACGGCGTCTAACCGTTGTAGTGGACATTACACATTGTTTATATGCACAGTACGGCGTCTAACCATTGTAGTGGACATTACACATTGTTTACATGCACAGTACGGCGTCTAACCGTTGTAGTGGACATTACACATTGTTTACATGCACAGTACGGTGTCTAACCGTTGTAGTGGACATTACACATTGTTTACGTGCACAGTACGGCGTCTAACCGGTGTAGTGGACATTACACATTGTTTACATGCACAGTACGGCGTCTAACCGTTGTAGTGGACATTACACATTGTTTACATGCACAGTACGGCGTCTAACCGTTGTAGTGGACATTACACATTGTTTACGTCCACAGTACGGCGTCTAACCGTTGCAGTGGACATTACACATTGTTTACGTCCACTGTACGGCGTCTAACCGTTATAGTGGACATTACACATTGTTTACGTGCACAGTACGGCGTCTAACCGTTGTAGTGGACATTACACGCTGTTTACGTTCACAGTACGGCATCTAACCGTTGTAGTGGACATTACACACTGTTTACGTACACAATATGACGTCTAACCGTTGTAGTGGACATTACACATTGTTTATGTTCACAGGACGGCGTCTAACCGTTGTAGTGGACATTACACACTGTTTACGTGCACAGTACGGCATCTAACCGTTGTAGTGGACATTACACATTGTTTACGTCCACAGTATGGCGTCTAACCGTTGTAGTGGACATTACAAACTGTTTATGTTCACAGCATGGCGTCTAACCGTTGTAGTGGACATTACACACTGTTGATGTTCACAGTACGGCGTCTAACTGTTATAGTGGACATTACACACTGTTTATGCGCACAGTACGGCGTGTAACCGTTGTAGTGGACATTACACACTGTTTATGTTCACAGTACGGCGTCTAACCGTTGTAGTAGACATTACAAACTGTTTATGTTCACAGTATGGCGTCTAACCGTTGTTGTGGACATTACACACTGTTATGTTCACAGTACGGCATCTAACCGTTATAGTGGACATTACACACTGTTTACATGCACAGTACGGCGTCTAACCGTTGTAGTGGACATTACACACTGTTTACATGCACAGTACGGCGTCTAACCGTTATAGTGGACATTACACACTAGTAGTATATGGGGAGATCTGGTTATCCATCCTAAGCCATTTTTGAGGAGTTTTTGGTTGATATTAGGGAGGTTTCGAAAGCCGCCCCCCTGAGCAAAGTGAGTAGTCACGTGACCGTATGTGTGAGCATGTGTAGCGCCTCCTAGCGGTGGAATGAGCAGCCATGGAAGGGTTATTGTGTATATATGAGAGACTGAAGAGGGAATAACAAAAGTTCAAAGAGGAAAGGTATTGAAAGAAACGAAAGATCAAAGAGTCATAACGAAAGATCAAAGAGAAAAGTTTTAAAAGGTAATGAAAGGTGTATAATGAGAGACAAAGAAGTAAACGGAATGATGTAATAACGAAAGAACAAAGAGAAAACGTTATGATATATATATATATATATATATGTGAAACTTTAAAATGTGTACAGGTATGCTTGTATGTATGTATGTGTGTATGAAAGAGAGATTATATATATATATATATATATAATATAATATAATAACCAACAGTCATCGCTATCGTCTGTGTCCGCACACCATCGATGCGTACGTTGCCCTTATGTACCAGATGGAAGCAGCAGTCGTCGCACGCAATATATATATATATATATATATATATATATATATATATATAATATAATATAACATAATAACCAACAAACACCACAGTTTGAAAATTGAATGTTTTATTGATGTCAACGATCGATTACATCTTCAAAACCGTCATCGCTATCGTCTGTCTCCGAACACCAATTTTCCATATCCCCCGTGTCTATAGGGGCAACAGGGTCGGGGTCAACCCAAGGGTTGGGGGGATCGTAACGTCCCCGTGTCCGGAGCAGCTCCACCATGACGTTGCAGAACGTATAACTGTGATACTCGCGGAGCTCTTCGTCTCTGGAACATACATTAAAACTCTCAAACCGTATGAACGAGACATTAAATATATGAAAACTTTGAAAATATCTTCTCTGAAACATATATGAAAACGTTGAAAATGATAGTATATATTGTGCGAAGTACAACCAGTGGGAATAGACCAGCGATGTAACCAGACACCGCGTAGGTAGCCAACACGATAAAAGGGCAAACTAGGGCAACAGACGAGAGAGATAAGAATGGACTATGACACAATATGTAGACATCGGCTGACGCGATCGGTAACCAGACACCGCGTAGCTAGCCGAAACGACAAGAGGGCAGGCTAGGTCAACATACGCATAGATAAGAAAGGACTGTGACACAACATGTATATAGTTTTGTTAGGTTTATATACGCAAATCCGATAGAGGCGTTATGACTTTTCTATTACGAGACAGTGCAAAAACACGAGAAGCGACAAGACAAGCTCAAGCACAGTACACACTAGCTGAGAAGGAGGTAAAGAAAGCCACCAAAAGAGATTTGACAAGATCAAGCACAGAAGGGAGACAGAGGGGGATAGGAAGGCAGAGAAGGCGAGGAAATAGAGGAGAGGGAGACAGAGGAGGATAGAAAGGCAGAGGAGGCGAAGAAAGAGAGGAGAGGGAGACGGGAGGATAGGAAGGCAGAGGAGGCGAGGAAAGAGAGGAGAGGGAGACAGAGGATGATAGGAAGGCAGAGAAGGGAGGGAAGAGAGGAGAGGGAGACAGAGGAGGATAGGAAGGAAGAGAAGACGAGGAAAAAGAGGAGAGGGAGACAGAGGAGGAGAGGAAGGCAGAGGAGGCGAGGAAAGAGAGGAGAGGGAGACAGAGGAGGATAGGAAGGCAGAGAAAGCGAGGAAAGAGAGGAGAGGAGACAGAGGAGGATAGGAAGGCAGAGAAGGCGAGGAAAGAGAGGAGAGGGAGACAGAGGAGAATAGGAAGGCAGAGGAGGCGAAGAAAGAGAGGAGAGGGAGACAGAGAAGGATAGGAAGGCAGAGAAGGCGAGGGAAGTGAGGAGAGGGAGACGGGGAGGATAGGAAGGCAGAGAAGGCGAGGAAAGAGAGGAGTGGGAGATAAGGGAGGATAGGAAGGCAGAGAAGGCGAGGGAAGAGAGGGGAGGGATACAGAGGAGGATAGGAAGGCAGAGAAGGCGAGGAAATACTTGGGAGATCAAGCATATGTCAAGCGATAAAATACAAAGTTTGCAGCACTTACTTATTGGAGACGTATAATATTCATCTTGTCCTCGGGACATGCCTTGTCATGAGCGCTCGCCATCTTCAGCAGTCGGAGTGAAGTTGCGTTGTTCGAAGTCGGTAGAAAGTAATATGCTCCACTAGAGTTTTGTTAGGTTTATATACGCAAACCCGATAGAGGCGTTATGTCTTTTCAATCACGAGACAGTACAGACAATGGAGTCACGAGTTGAACTCTGCTCTCTGCCCGTGCTCGTTAGCGGGTGCAATATGAGATAAGCCGCGTGCCTCGACACTCACGAGAAGCCACTACGCTACATCCATCCATACACGTGTTCCAACTTCCAACAGTTTATTTACCACAATTCTCATTCTTCAAACTGTCATATACATCTTGTGTCACAGGTGCTCGTTAGCGGGTGCATTCCGTACATGGTCTAGCCTGTTACATGTCTCCCTTCCATACATGGTCTAGCTTGTTACATGTCTACCTTCCATACATGGTCTAGTTTGTTACATGTTTCCCTTCCATACATGGTCTAGTTTGTTACATGTTTGCCTTCCATACATGGTCTAGCCTGTTACAGGTCTACCTTCCATACATGGACTAGCTTGTTACATGTTTGCCTTCCATACGTGGTCTAGCCTGTTACATGTTTCCCTTCCATACATGGTCTAGCTTGTTACATGTTTGCCTTTCGTACATGGTCTAGTTTGTTACATGTTGACCTTCCATACATGGTCTAGCCTGTTACATGTTTGCCTTCCATACATGGACTAGCATGTTACATGTTTGCCTTTCGCACATGGTCTAGTTTGTTACATGTTGACCTTCCATACATGGTCTAGCCTGTTACATGTTTGCCTTTCGTACATGGTCTAGTTTGTTACATGTTTCCCTTCCATACATGGACTAGCATGTTACATGTTTGCCTTCCATACATGGACTAGCATGTTACATGTTTGCCTTTCGTACATGGTCTAGTTTGTTACATGTTGACCTTCCATACATGGTCTAGCCTGTTACATGTTTGCCTTCCATACATGGTCTAGTTTGTTACATGTTGACCTTCCATACATGGACTAGCATGTTACATGTTTGCCTTCCATACATGGACTAGCATGTTACATGTTTGCCTTTCGTACATGGTCTAGTTTGTTACATGTTTCCCTTCCATACACGGTCTAGCATGTTACATGTTTGCCTTCCATACATGGACTATCTTGTTACATGTTTGCCTTCCGTACATGGACTAGCTTGTTACATGTTTGCCTTCCATACATGGTCTAGCTTGTTACATGTTTGCCTTCCATACATGGACTAGCATGTTACATGTTTGCCTTTCGTACATGGTCTAGTTTTTTACATGTTTCCCTTCCATACACGGTCTAGCATGTTACATGTTTGCCTTCCATACATGGACTAGCCTGTTACATGTTTGCCTTTCGTACATGGTCTAGTTTGTTACATGTTTCCCTTCCATACACGGTCTAGCTTGTTACATGTTTGCCTTCCATACATGGACTAGCATGTTACATGTTTGCCTTTCGTACATGGTCTAGTTTGTTACATGTTGACCTTCCATACATGGACTAGCATGTTACAAGTTTGCCTTCCATACATCGACTAGCGTGTTACATGTTTGTCTTCCATGCACGGTCTACCTTGTTACATATTTGCCTTTCATACATGGTCTAGCTTGTTACATGTTTGCCTTCCGTACATGGACTAGCTTGTTACATGTTTGCCTTCCATACATGGTCTAGCTTGTTACATGTTTGCCTTCCGTACATGGACTAACTTGTTACATATTTGCCTTTCATACATGGTCTAGCTTGTTACATGTTTGCCTTCCGTACATGGACTAGCATGTTACATGTTTGCCTTCCATATATGGACTAGCTTGTTACATGTTTGCCTTCCATACATGGACTAGCATGTTACATGTTTGCCTTTCGTACATGGTCTAGCTTGGCGGAAAGTGAAGGAGCTAGTGTCCGCTGCTGAGAGGGGAATTAGCCTGTCACGGGACCGACCTCCTAGTGGAAGTAGTACCACCTGGCGGGTAATGAAGGAGTAATGAGTGAATATTAAAGGCTAATTGACGTAGACTGAGTCTGCTGATATATATCACTCTGGGCTGGAGCACCCATGGGGAAATTTTAAGATGGTGCCCGCCTCCACGTGACCTACCCCCTGGAGGAAAGAAGTGTAAGTAGTAAGGATATTTTATTTGCTATTTTGTTTGTATGACTGCCAGTTTAAATGGTTATTTATTATGATACCTAAAAAATTGAAACTGATGGCACATTCATTCTGTCATGCATTGTCCGAAATGTCATGTCTCCCTTGTAACATTTTGTCGTGATTGCCCAAAGACACACCACTCCCATGTAACACTTTGTGTCACTATTGTCCAAAGACCTCCACTCCAATATAACACTTTGTGTCACTATTGCCCAAAGACCCCCACTCCCAAGTAACACTTTGTCACTATTAACCAAAGACCCCACCCCCATGTAACACTATCACTATTGCCCAAAGACCCACACTCCCAAGTAACACGTTGTCACTATTGCCCAAAGACCCCCACTCCCAAATAACACCTTGTCACTATTGCCAAAAGACCCCACTCCCATGTAACACGTTGTCACTATTGCCCAAAGACCCCCACTCCCATGTACCACTTTGTCACTATTGCCCAAAGACCCCCACTCCCATGTAACACTTTGTCACAAGACCCCCACTCCCATGTACCACTATGTCACTATTGCTCAAAGACCCCCAATTCCATGTAACACTTTGTCACAAGACCCCCCCCCACTCCCATGTAACACTTTGTCACAAGACCCCCACTCCCACGTAACACTTTGTCACAAAACCCCCATTCCCATGTAACACTTCGTCACATCACCAGTGTGACATACTTTATGGCTGCCCCCCGTGTATAAGAACCATCACATGACACGACTCACCGAGCAGCCTTCGACCTTCTCGAGAAGGAAGGCGAGACTCTTGAGGGTGTCCTCCTCCTCTACGTCCTCCGCATCCTCTACTGCAACACCAAGGCACTACATCACAACACAGCATCACATCACAACACCACATCACATCCTCCAGTACAATACCACAGCACAGCATCACATCACCACTACATCACATCAATACATGATTACATCACAATACAGTATCACTACATCACAACATAGCATATCATCTCATCGCATCACTACATCATATCATCTCATCACATTCACTACATCATATCATCGCATCACTACATCATATCATCTCATCACATCACTACATCATATCAATTCATTACATCAGTGCATCACATCACTACATCATATCATCTGATTACATCACAACATCATATCATCTCATCACATCGCTACATCATATCATCTCATCACTACATCACATCATCTCATCACATCACTACATCATGTATGTATGTATGCGTATGTACGTATTTTGTGAGTTCTACTGTCAAAAGAGTGAAATTTTGTGAGTTCTACTGTGGTGTCCTAGCCTTACACGCATGCACGCACCCATGCACCCACCCACCGTCGCCGTCCCCACCCGCCATCGCCGCCGCCCTTCCGTGAAGCGATGAGATGATATGCTATGTTGTGATGTAGTGATACTGTATTGTGATGTAATCATGTATTGATGTGATGTAGTGGTGATGTGATGCTGTGCTGTGGTATTGTACTGGAGGATGTGATGTGGTGTTGTGATGTGATGCTGTGTTGTGATGTAGTGCCTTGGTGTTGCAGTAGAGGATGCGGAGGACGTAGAGGAGGAGGACACCCTCAAGAGTCTCGCCTTCCTTCTCGAGAAGGTCGAAGGCTGCTCGGTGAGTCGTGTCATGTGATGGTTCTTATACACGGGGGGCAGCCATAAAGTATGTCACACTGGTGATGTGACGAAGTGTTACATGGGAATGGGGGTTTTGTGACAAAGTGTTACGTGGGAGTGGGGGTCTTGTGACAAAGTGTTACATGGGAGTGGGGGGGGTCTTGTGACAAAGTGTTACATGGAATTGGGGGTCTTTGAGCAATAGTGACATAGTGGTACATGGGAGTGGGGGTCTTGTGACAAAGTGTTACATGGGAGTGGGGGTCTTTGGGCAATAGTGACAAAGTGGTACATGGGAGTGGGGGTCTTTGGGCAATAGTGACAACGTGTTACATGGGAGTGGGGTCTTTTGGCAATAGTGACAAGGTGTTATTTGGGAGTGGGGGTCTTTGGGCAATAGTGACAACGTGTTACTTGGGAGTGTGGGTCTTTGGGCAATAGTGATAGTGTTACATGGGGGTGGGGTCTTTGGTCAATAGTGACAAAGTGTTACTTGTGAGTGGGGGTCTTTGGGCAATAGTGACAAAGGTTACATGGGAGTGGGGGTCTTTGGGCAATAGTGACACAAAGTGTTACATTCGAGTGGGGGACTTTGGGCAATAGTCACAAAGGTTACATGGGAGTGGGAGTCTTTGGGCAATAGTGACACAAAGTGTTATATTGGAGTGGAGGTCTTTGGGCAATAGTGACACAAAGTGTTACATGGGAGTGGTGTGTCTTTGGGCAATCACGACAAAATGTTACAAGGGAGACATGACATTTCGGACAATGCATGACAGAATGAATGTGCCATCAGTTTCAATTTTTTAGGTATCATAATAAATAACCATTTAAACTGGCAGTCATACAAACAAAATAGCAAATAAAATATCCTTACTACTTACACTTCTTTCCTCCAGGGGGTAGGTCACGTGGAGGCGGGCACCATCTTAAAATTTCCCCATGGGTGCTCCAGCCCAGAGTGATATATATCAGCAGACTCAGTCTACGTCAATTAGCCTTTAATATTCACTAATTACTCCTTCATTACCCGCCAGGTGGTACTACTTCCACTAGGAGGTCGGTCCCGTGACAGGCTAATTCCCCCTCAGCAGCGGACACTAGCTCCTTCACTTTCCGCCAAGCTAGACCATGTACGAAAGGCAAACATGTAACATGCTAGTCCATGTATGGAAGGCAAACATGTAACAAGCTAGTCCATATATGGAAGGCAAACATGTAACATGCTAGTCCATGTACGGAAGGCAAACATGTAACAAGCTAGACCATGTATGAAAGGCAAACATGTAACAAGCTAGTCCATGTACGGAAGGCAAACATGTAACAAGCTAGACCATGTATGAAAGGCAAATATGTAACAAGGTAGACCGTGCATGGAAGACAAACATGTAACACGCTAGTCGATGTATGGAAGGCAAACATGTAACATGCTAGTCCATGTATGGAAGGTCAACATGTAACAAACTAGACCATGTACGAAAGGCAAACATGTAACATGCTAGTCCATGTATGGAAGGCAAACATGTAACAAGCTAGACCGTGTATGGAAGGGAAACATGTAACAAACTAGACCATGTACGAAAGGCAAACATGTAACAGGCTAGTCCATGTATGGAAGGCAAACATGTAACATGCTAGACCGTGTATGGAAGGGAAACATGTAAAAAACTAGACCATGTACGAAAGGCAAACATGTAACATGCTAGTCCATGTATGGAAGGCAAACATGTAACAAGCTAGACCATGTATGGAAGGCAAACATGTAACAAGCTAGTCCATGTACGGAAGGCAAACATGTAACAAGATAGTCCATGTATGGAAGGCAAACATGTAACATGCTAGACCGTGTATGGAAGGGAAACATGTAACAAACTAGACCATGTACGAAAGGCAAACATGTAACATGCTAGTCCATGTATGGAAGGCAAACATGTAACATGCTAGTCCATGTATGGAAGGTCAACATGTAACAAACTAGACCATGTATGGAAGGCAAACATGTAACAGGCTAGACCATGTATGGAAGGTCAACATGTAACAAACTAGACCATGTACGAAAGGCAAACATGTAACATGCTAGTCCATGTATGGAAGGCAAACATGTAACATGCTAGTCCATGTATGGAAGGGAAACATGTAACAAACTAGACCATGTACGAAAGGCAAACATGTAACAGGCTAGACCATGTATGGAAGGTCAACATGTAACAAACTAGACCATGTGCGAAAGGCAAACATGTAACATGCTAGTCCATGTATGGAAGGCAAACATGTAACAGGCTAGACCATGTATGGAAGGTCAACATGTAACAAACTAGACCATGTACGAAAGGCAAACATGTAACAAGCTAGACCATGTATGGAAGGGAAACATGTAACAGGCTAGACCACGTATGGAAGGCAAACATGTAACAAGCTAGTCCATGTATGGAAGGTAGACCTGTAACAGGCTAGATCATGTATGGAAGGCAAACATGTAACAAACTAGACCATGTATGGAAGGTAGACATGTAACAAGCTAGACCATGTATGGAAGGGAGACATGTAACAGGCTAGACCATGTACGGAATGCACCCGCTAACGAGCACCTGTGACACAAGATGTATATGACAGTTTGAAGAATGAGAATTGTGGTAAATAAACTGTTGGAAGTTGGAACACGTGTATGGATGGATGTAGCGTAGTGGCTTCTCGTGAGTGTCGAGGCACGCGGCTTATCTCATATTGCACCCGCTAACGAGCACGGGCAGAGAGCAGAGTTCAACTCGTGACTCCATTGTCTGTACTGTCTCGTGATTGAAAAGACATAACGCCTCTATCGGGTTTGCGTATATAAACCTAACAAAACTCTAGTGGAGCATATTACTTTCTACCGACTTCGAACAACGCAACTTCACTCCGACTGCTGAAGATGGCGAGCGCTCACGACAAGGCATGTCCCGAGGACAAGATGAATATTATACGTCTCCAATAAGTAAGTGCTGCAAACTTTGTATTTTATCGCTTGACATATGCTTGATCTCCCAAGTATTTCCTCGCCTTCTCTGCCTTCCTATCCTCCTCTGTATCCCTCCCCTCTCTTCCCTCGCCTTCTCTGCCTTCCTATCCTCCCTTATCTCCCACTCCTCTCTTTCCTCGCCTTCTCTGCCTTCCTATCCTCCCCGTCTCCCTCTCCTCACTTCCCTCGCCTTCTCTGCCTTCCTATCCTTCTCTGTCTCCCTCTCCTCTCTTTCTTCGCCTCCTCTGCCTTCCTATTCTCCTCTGTCTCCCTCTCCTCTCTTTCCTCGCCTTCTCTGCCTTCCTATCCTCCTCTGTCTCCTCTCCTCTCTTTCCTCGCTTTCTCTGCCTTCCTATCCTCCTCTGTCTCCCTCTCCTCTCTTTCCTCGCCTCCTCTGCCTTCCTCTCCTCCTCTGTCTCCCTCTCCTCTTTTTCCTCGTCTTCTCTTCCTTCCTATCCTCCTCTGTCTCCCTCTCCTCTCTTCCCTCCCTTCTCTGCCTTCCTATCATCCTCTGTCTCCCTCTCCTCTCTTTCCTCGCCTCCTCTGCCTTCCTATCCTCCCGTCTCCCTCTCCTCTCTTTCTTCGCCTCCTCTGCCTTTCTATCCTCCTCTGTCTCCCTCTCCTCTATTTCCTCGCCTTCTCTGCCTTCCTATCCCCCTCTGTCTCCCTTCTGTGCTTGATCTTGTCAAATCTCTTTTGGTGGCTTTCTTTACCTCCTTCTCAGCTAGTGTGTACTGTGCTTGAGCTTGTCTTGTCGCTTCTCGTGTTTTTGCACTGTCTCGTAATAGAAAAGTCATAACGCCTCTATCGGATTTGCGTATATAAACCTAACAAAACTATATACATGTTGTGTCACAGTCCTTTCTTATCTATGCGTATGTTGACCTAGCCTGCCCTCTTGTCGTTTCGGCTAGCTACGCGGTGTCTGGTTACCGATCGCGTCAGCCGATGTCTACATATTGTGTCATAGTCCATTCTTATCTCTCTCGTCTGTTGCCCTAGCTTGCCCTTTTATCGTGTTGGCTACCTACGCGGTGTCTGGTTACATCGCTGGTCTATTCCCACTGGTTGTACTTCGCACAATATATACTATCATTTTCAACGTTTTCATATATGTTTCAGAGAAGATATTTTCAAAGTTTTCATATATTTAACGTCTCGTTCATACGGTTTGAGAGTTTTAATGTATGTTCCAGAGACGAAGAGCTCCGCGAGTATCACAGTTATACGTTCTGCAACGTCATGGTGGAGCTGCTCCGGACACGGGGACGTTACGATCCCCCCAACCCTTGGGTTGACCCCGACCCTGTTGCCCCTATAGACACGGGGGATATGGAAAATTGGTGTTCGGAGACAGACGATAGCGATGACGGTTTTGAAGATGTAATCGATCGTTGACATCAATAAAACATTCAATTTTCAAACTGTGGTGTTTGTTGGTTATTATATTATATTATATTATATATATATATATATATATATATATATATATATATATATATTGCGTGCGACGACTGCTGCTTCCATCTGGTACATAAGGGCAACGTACGCATCGATGGTGTGCGGACACAGACGATAGCGATGACTGTTGGTTATTATATTATATTATATATATATATATATATATAATCTCTCTTTCATACACACATACATACATACAAGCATACCTGTACACATTTTAAAGTTTCACATATATATATATATATATATATATCATAACGTTTTCTCTTTGTTCTTTCGTTATTACATCATTCCGTTTACTTCTTTGTCTCTCATTATACACCTTTCATTACCTTTTAAAACTTTTCTCTTTGATCTTTCGTTATGACTCTTTGATCTTTCGTTTCTTTCAATACCTTTCCTCTTTGAACTTTTGTTATTCCCTCTTCAGTCTCTCATATATACACAATAACCCTTCCATGGCTGCTCATTCCACCGCTAGGAGGCGCTACACATGCTCACACATACGGTCACGTGACTACTCACTTTGCTCAGGGGGGCGGCTTTCGAAACCTCCCTAATATCAACCAAAAACTCCTCAAAAATGGCTTAGGATGGATAACCAGATCTCCCCATATACTACTCACACTGTTTACATGCACAGTACGGCGTCTAACCGTTGCAGTGGACATTACACACTGTTTACATGCACAGTACGGGGTCTAACCGTTGTAGTGGACATTACACACTGTTTATATTCATCAAATATCCATTTTATACTTTTAAATTCCTTAAAAATATGGATAAAATGTAGATTACTTTAAATAGTAATTTTATTTTACAATGTAACAAATTTATACAGTTAATATACAACATGTCTTGGAAATGTCAATGTATTACATTGTATGGATGTCACTTGTCAATGTGTTACACTGTATGGATGTCACTTGTCAATGTGTTACTCTGTATGGATGTCACTTGTCAATGTGTAACACTGTATGGATGTCATTTGTCAATGTGTTACACTGTATGGTTGTCACTTGTCAATGTGTTACACTGTATGGATGTCACTTGGCTAAAAGCCGTCTTCCAGTGACGCCATTTAAAGTTAATTATCATTACTCTATCATATGTGATTACTAAATCACAATTGCAGCAATCATCAGAATCAAATAACATTAAACTAATCACTCAAGTCATCACCAGCCCTGTAGTATTAAACCAAAGTGTTACTTAAACATGTTAAACTAATCACACAAGTCATCACCAGTCCTGTAGTATTAAACCAAAGTGTTACTTAAACATAGGTTTGAGCTCGCTGTGTGCCGCGCCTACCTTCGGCTGCTCGTTGTGGTAGTAGTTGAGTTGACCGGGGTATTCTTTCGTGACGTCACGCCACCCGGGGAACATGCGATTGCCGGGTACGCCGACCGTCGACATGTGCTCGCGCCAGCTCTTCTTCTCTCGCTGAGGCAACGAGCACTTATACATTGAAACAGACTTAGTTTGGTTCCATCCTGTGGAGAGGGACGCAATCTCGGTTATTACTAATGTTTAAAATCGTTCATAACCAAATTGCTGTCCCGTCCAAAAAAACGTGTTTGTACCTGCTGACACACGCGCACGCTCAAATTACCGTTTGAAAGGTGGAAAGAACTGATAAGAAAAGTAGAAGAAGCTACCAAGTGACGTGGACCCCACCCCGCAAGGGGAAGAAGAAGGAAAGAAGGACAGATTGCTCAACGCGCTTTACACTTCACTCCCTAGCAGGCCTACTCAACCAAACACCACATCGACTTTTTTAGGAAGCATCCAGCCATGCTGCAATTAATCCGCGAGGAAAATTCGTACACAAATATCCACCACTGTCTATAGCCAGGTACTCATTCATACAGCTGAGTGAACTGGAGCAACACAGAGTGTACGAACTTGCCCAAGGTTCGACACCGCAGCACAGGATTCGAACCCGGGTTCTCTCGGTCAAGAGTCCGAAACTCTAGCCACTGGACCACTGTGTTCCACAAAGTGCTCATTGTTCTTGAATATTACACGGGAATGTCCGGGTGTGTAGTTTTCTTCCTTCAGTGTTCATTGTAGTTCCACTTAATGCCATATAAACTGTTTCCATACACCGGAGAACACACGCGCATCGACTTATGCACGTAACGAGACTGAAAGAGAGTGCGGTCTGACGTGAACTCCTCCACATGGCATGTGGACAGGTAAGCCATCGGCACATAGAAAGACAAACATTGTTTCATTATGTGTACGCCGCCCTCTTCAGAAATGTGACAATTGAATATGCAAGAAGCATTCACATTGACTGCACTATCCCTGGCAGATATCACTAACAAAGTGTGGACGTCAACTGAATCGGTTGTACTTTTCCTATTAATTGACTCCGTCGGTTGCGACGGTGACACCCGTGAGAACAGTCGCCCGCTATCCAATTATAAGACAACGACAGCGACTCCGAAGCCCAGTATAAATACTCGTTCGGCCATTCTCACGAGCGGCTGAGCGGCATTGTGTATTCAAATAATTACCTCTCCTTCACAAACATCATATGTTACATGAACTACGGTTGATTTGAACGAGAAACAGCCGGGCCGTGATAGGTGTATCGGCGTGTCGCAGCACGATCTGCCAGGGGACATAATAATAACAAAGTTACCGCACGGCGACCGCGACGCGACGCGACGCGACGCAACGTACACGTGTACAAAGTCACGAAACTGGGCCACCGGAAGCTCGCATCCTCGCGCGCCAGGGAGCGCTGGTGATTACCTCGGTCTCAATAGTGTAGTCACCCCTGGCTTGCGAGGAAGGCAATTCGACGAAACAGAGAAGGGGAAGGTACGGCTGTGGTGCACAGGACACGTGCTATGATCTCAGCCCGCACATGTGGTTTGTTGGTGCATCTTTGTGATGGCAATGAGATTCAACACAAGCAGATGGGAGAGAGAGGGGGGAGAGGGAGATGGAGAGAAAATGAGAGAGGGGGCATCATTGCAAGCCAGTGGTGGTAACTTAGTAGCTTAGCATTACGACACTACCCTTGGCAGATATCCTACGTTATATATGGAACTTACCTGAATCATGTATAAGTAATTTTTCCAACGATCGCGACTATACCTCCCGTGATAACAATGCGGTTGCTCGCGCCCCATATTTAACACAAAACCAGCAAGTCCACGGAATCTTACCGCAACTCGTTCCTGCCATTCTATGTGGATCTCCAGGGGTGTGTGTGGGCCCCCAAGCCCATATAAGGCCATGCCATCCCTCTTGAACATCGTCACCAGTTCCTTATGAAGCCTGTCAACACTTTCTTTGATTTTTACCTGCAACAGTGTATCTTGTTATTAAACTGTGTGTATATACATCATGTGTGTGTGTGTGTGTGTGTGTGTGTGTGTGTGTGTGTGTGTGTGTGTGTGTGTGTGTGTGTGTGTGTGTGTGTGTGTGTGTGTGTGTGTGTGTGTGTGTGTGTGTGTGTATGTGTCTGTTCAAGCCGTTAAAATTTACCACTAATGACCTTGATTCTATTCAACTATTTAAAGTACTGTGTTCGATTGAGAAATGGATCGCAGTCGTCGTAGCCGTTGCAGTAATCAGAAGCAACGGACCGTCAATGAACACAAACAAACGCCGGATGACAGGGTCTAATATGTATGTTTACTTTGTTTACAAAACAAAGTTATTGCAATGTATGAAAGAAAAAATCGTCCTAATGGGCCTAACCAATCCCCCATCAAGGAGTAATGATAATCGTGGTTAAAAACTTATGTACACTGTATGACCATTGCCCGCATTCGCACTGAACTATTATAATATTGTTATTATTAAACGATGGTCATCGACTACCGTAGCGACTACCACCAATAGTAGTCGGTATGGTAGTCCAACTACAACCAATTATTACGGTACGGTAGTCCAACTACAACCAATTATTACGATACGGTAGTCGATGCTCTGAGTCTGACTGTATAGTCACCTGCGCTATTTCTGTTGTATCTAGGTTTCTGCTGCATTTTTATATTTCGCTGGATCTCACTTGTGTCAGATATATCGGTCACTGGGAGCAAAGGACGTCTATAAACTGGCAACAAAGTTATTTTTCTCAAATTAAAATGAGGCAAACAGGTTTTTGAGGAATGTTTTGATAGCGACTTCAGATCACGCGACATATCGGTGACGGTGATGTAATTGTAAACATCTGTAATATTTCGGACGAAATTGTAAGCCTGTATGAGACTTACGAATATTGTAAATATTTCGCTAAAAACAACTTATAAAAGTTTAACGCTTTGTTTGCATTCAATTGATGAAATATGTGGTTCTGATTAATACTATCGATACGTTGCAGAATTATTTCTAAAATTGGTGGTGAAAACTGCATATTATGATAAGCCAGTTCGGAATTCCGACTACGCGTGCGCTAACTCCCTTGTTATGCTTCCGGGTCAGAGTGCAATCGACATAAACAATTGTTGACAATGCGGTCATCTTCTGTTATGTATGCGATGTAAACCAAATTATTGTCATGTACGAAGTTATTAACGCATTAAATCCATTCAGACAGTAAACCACTGATACAAATATCGAACAGAGTGTATTACATTGTGGTAGATACTTTGTAAATATTGCATTTTAAATAATATTTGTCAAATTAGTAGCCTACTTGTTTCTTGAGGTTGCAGTCTGCACGTTATAACTTATATGTACTCACGACCGGAAAATTCGTGCCAGGTCAAAAACCATATCATTGAAGTTTCGCATTCTTAAAGTTCTTAGCCTATATTATTACAATGCCCGATCTCGCACTGATTCACGTGACACGTTCTAGCCATTGAGCAGTATACACTTCGCAAATAGGACGCACCCTTTTTGACATGGCAAGTGTTGGAGTTAGTCGGTCTATTTTTGTAAGCACTTCACTCAAAACAACTTTTCTAACGGAATGTTTGCAAAAATTTGGCGGAGTAGGCGCCAGAGATTTACCACACATATATATCTTACAAAAAATATTAGGATGCACGATTTGTACTCAACAGAGCTTGGTCCAGTTAAGTAATTGTATTTGCAATTTATTACAGGCAAATGCTGTAATTGTAATTGATTCTGATTTTGAAAATATAATGTAATTTTAATTGATTATTTGTGTAATTGAAACATTTACATTAGTTACAGTTTCCTCACACCACACACTTTATCTATAAAAAATATTAAGAAACAGCTGTCCCACAGATTGTTTTCAATCTACAAAATAATACACCATACAAAATACCCAATGCCTGTGATCCCAATGGGTCATTCACTTAACAGTGCCAATTAATGAAGAAGCCACGTTGTGTCCAACACTACTGCTTGCTCAGAGGGTGGATATAGTGGAGCGGATAACAGAAAAATCGTGCAAATAGTGATACAAGCACTGCATTTAGCACAGTTATTCTTCATGGTATACTTAACAAATCTGCCCAATTGGCCATTTGAAAATCCAAAACCGACCTGCCGAAAATGGCATTTCACATAGAAATGCATGTATTTTGTCCATCTGAATGATCTTGGTGGATTTGTATGTTTTCAAGCATGCTGGATTCAATTTTTCTAGTTTCAACAGCCTTACAATACTCTTTGTGACATAAAATGACAATTTAATACAAATTTATTAACAAAAATCACACTTTAAATAAGAAAACACTTTTAATAACAGCTTAAATCATATGAACACATTTAACATCAATCTGGATGGACGCGATACTAACAAAATTGCACTGAAAATGAAACTACTGTAGATGTTATTAAAAAATGTCAGCATGAATTTTTGTATGAATGCAGTTTGCAGTTGAATGTCCTTGTATATGCGCTTCCACTTATGAGTGTTGACCCGTCAAGCTACACATAACTACAATAACAAATACTATTAATGTAATGTCAATATTGTGTAGATTGAACATGTCCAAAGCAGTTAGACATTGTGTTTAAAGTAGGCCTACCTAACGTCCAATGTTTCTACTACTCATTCATGCACCCACAAAGTGCCACGCAAGAGAGTCCTCAACGAAAGCAGTTGCATCTCCGGTTGCAGTCTTGCAGGAGTATGTGGTCAGTTCCTAACAGCTTGCTGCAATCGGTGGAAGGGTTGTCCAACATAACTGCCATGTCTCTCCTTTCGGCATCCATCCCAGTCAGCAGGGCTGCAGATCTCCGGGTTGGAGACAGTACCTGGTAGGCTGCACGTTTTGCATGTTCCTTTACGGCATCTCTGGTTGGTGGGATTGCATCGTATGACTTCTCCTTGCGGGCAAAGAGATCCAGCCTTGCCTCGTCCACACCAGTGGCTGCATTAGATCTGTCATACATGAGGACAACACAGTTCTCCAGCTTCTGTAGGTCACTTTCAGAAACGACAGTTGGACAGAGGCTAAATTTAATGAAGGTTTCGGAAACCTCGTCACAAACATTCCATATCAGCCATGCAGATTTCTTTCCCTTTTCACGGAAAGCAGACACGATGTCACATCCAGTGAAAGCACGGAAGAATAGGATCCCGCTGGCTTTGACAGGATCTATTGCAGAAACTACCTCATGAACTGGAATCAACCGAGCACTGGCTCCTTGGCCAAAGGCAGTCCACGTGTTCTTGAGACCAAGCTTCTAAAGGGATGGCAGTACAGGTACTGCTACGACGACTACGTCGGTGTCATTGGATTTGATGATGAGAGACTTGCTTCCTTCAATCGTTGCAACCCTGGCATGTGCAAATATTCAAGTATCCGCTTCCTCATGACAGTGCTAATGGCATCTTCTCCTTTTGTCACAATGATCGTACTTGTTGACTGAACTTCACAAATTTTGTCTGCAAGAAAATGAAACAGCTCAGTCTTGTTGCTGTCATCCCGTAGGAAGCTTCTCCAGCTCATTGGGGTTTTGCTGGTTCTTGTAATTCTTCTCCTGATCCCCTGTCCTCTTTTCGACCTGGTTTTCGACTTCAAACTTGACTTCTTGTACACATCAAATACAATGTCCACCGGCTCATATTTGGTGCCATAATATGCCACTTTTGGAAGGATATCGTCTGTGGTATAGGCATCCAATGGCTTTGGCCTCTGTAGATGTAGGGTATTGATAAGCGCTTAGCCATCAATGATGGTAATATTTCCCTCTGGTTGTCTCTCTGGCATAGTCACCTGTGCTTGAAGAATTTCAGCCAGCTGCGACTTCTGGCACGTATGAAGTTTGCCACTGTCACTGAGAGAGGCAGGAGCTGACTGGTTCTCATGCTTGAATAATTCTTAACTGTCTGTTCTGGCAGGAGATTAACAGTCGTGAGAACAACTGGCAGTCACCTTTCAGCACATTTTCCTTGGAACTGCTGGCAGTCTGCTTATTTTTTAAGAAAGTGACATTGTTTTTCTTGATTGGATTATAGAATGCATATTCTTTTTCATTCTGCATGCCCTCCATGAATGATTCGAACTACTCTCTGCTTCTCTGGCGATGTGTACCAACTTAAACTTAAACACTTAAACACTTAAACAAGAGCAGGATCTGCGAGGTTCTTAATGTCTAGCACCAGTAGGTCTGCTGACTCTTCTTGGAAAGGATTTCCCATCTCCTTCAACACTGTGAACTGTGCTTCCACCTTCTCAAGGAAAGACCTCTGGGTGCTCAAGGTCTGCTCACGATGTCTGTTGCTGACAGTTACATCATTTACACCTGACATGTCCTCATATCTAGCAACTAGATGGTTCATTTTGGGTCCACCCAGCATCCATCTTTGAAGTGCTTCTAGGTCCTCGGTCAACCCAATTGCTCCTCTGTCACCTTTGATGACTGCATTGTTGTTTTCGTGGGCTTGGTCTATGGCCAAGGCAGAACACTCTCTTCTGGACTTGTGGACAACGAAGATCCCCTGAAACTCCCTTGCCACTTCTGGATGTTGTTGTTCAAGGGACATCATGTCTCTAAAGTGAACTGATAGCCATCTGACATAGTTGACGTTGTTGTTTGCAAAGAAGTAGGGAATCAATTGTGAGAGTGCTTCACAGTACAGTTCGAAGTCTCCTTCCCTGAACGAGCGGGTAAGTGTGAATATGACGAGCTCCGTATCTAACACCAGAACTGGAATGTTGGACTCTCAAGCCTCCGTTGATCACATCAATCTTCAAAGGTCAACAAGGTTGCTATTCCAGACTCCTCAGAGCAGTATTCTTTGAATGCTTCTTTTATCAGTTTGTACAGGCAGCATGCTGTGATCCGATGAGCCTGCCTTGTTCTGCTGACACTTGGTGCAGTTAGGAAAGACTCTGCTGTACCAGATGAGGTCACACCAGCTTCAACAAGGGCTCTGGTCCAGCCACTGTTTTGTAGTAGTGTTCCTGCTGATCTCAGTGAAGCCATTTATATACGAAGCCCACCAAACATGATAACAAACCTGTCCTCTCCATATTCGGGCTACTGCCATTGGATTTGTTTGGCTAGAGAGCATATAGTAGTTGGTCAGCAGCTATGATAGGGGTCTGTCCAGGGTTCACGAAAGCCATTGTATCCCGGATCTTCTCCGTGGCGTGCTTGATGGTTGCAGCAGAGTGAGCCTGGTCTCGAGACAAGGGCAGTAGTGATGTAATGCTCACTTCAAATGGCTGACTCCTCTTCTGTGTTGCATGGTGGGCTGCCCATGTGATACTGGCCGTCTCGTCCACTCTCTCAGTGAGGCTCACCTCTTCCAACCAGATTACTCTTGCTTCATGTGTAACTGGATTGACTCGGTTGATGGGTATGACTGGATTGCTGCTGGAGGAGCATTGGGTTTCTTCGTAAGGTAAGCTAGTCGGACGTTGGTGTAAGCCTCAGGAAGCTCTGGAACTTTCTTAACCACTACATCTGCCTTGATTTTGAGTGGCTGACGTTTCTCACCAGAATGTTGTGGGCACGGATGCTGGAAGAGGGACACACTGGTCACATGGAAGGATGTTTAGCCGTAGTTGCAGTTGGGTTATGGTCAATTGAAGAACGGACGGTGGGCAGCTTGTTCAAGGCAGTCATCGTGGAATGTACCATTGAACTATGACTTATGTTGAAGCATATCACGTCGTATCATCCCAGCAACCCTTGCTAGATGGATTGCTTCTCCACATTTGCTTGCTTGTGCGAGGATTGACCCTACATCTTTCTCAAAGGCCAGCAGGACATCACGCCCTAGGTCATGAGACTGCAGCTCGGGGATGTGAAAAAGAAGCTGGTCCTTCAGGTGGGTAGCATGAACATCAGGAGAGTCATCTCCAAAGAAGCCACAGAACCAATCGAAAATTTAAAAACTCATCAAATCGACCAAAACTCAAAGAAATATTACCTTGAGGCTTTCAAAACTAGGACAAATTAATCCAGCCAGAAAACATACAAATCGACAACAAGATTATTCTGATCGTCCAAGTACATGCATTTCTATGAGAAAAATTATTCTCTGCAGGTCAATTTGGTGGCCATCTTGAAAAAATGGCCACAATCTTGGATTTTCAAATGGCCAATCAGGCAGATTTGCTAAGTATACCCTAGAGAATCACTGTGCAAAATGTTGTGCTTGTATCACCATTTGCACGATTCCAATGCAAAATTGCTGTTATCTGCTCCACTAATACTAATAGACATATGTCACTGTCCAAGGGTCAATATCCCCTTTGTTCTTTAGCCAGGCTACAAGGTGCTACTGCTAGCTGACTAAACTAGCAAACAAGAAAGAAAATTCTAGCAGTTTTTAGCAGTTAGCACTGTCTAGTATGAGAACAATGAACGCATTTTATTATGTATTTCCTGGCTTGTTTAATTACTTACAAATGTGGTTATTAATTAGAGATTTCTGACAGGGAAAGTATGCCCCATTAATAGAAGCCTTTGTGGTTTCAATGTCATCAACTTGCAAACATCTTTATTTTGTTATATAACATAATCGTTGCACCTAATTTATTTACTTCAATTCCAATTTAATCTGTTTTGTGATTTTTATCAATTTAATTCAAATTGAGACCATTTGTTTTTCAATTAATTCTACTTCGTGATTGCCCTGTTCAACCCTGCATACCCGTGCATGTCAAGTCGATGATAAATTGTTTGGTAGATGTAATTGTAACTGAAAACTGAGTGGTGTAATTATAATTGACCTGAAAATTGTAGAAGTATAATTGTAATTGAAATGACAAATGAAAAGTAATTGTAATTGTAACTGATTTGATTTTGCGTAATTGGACCCAGACCTGGTGATCACACTAGCATGATTGACCAAGGCTGGCTGCGTCCTGTCTTAAATTACACGTCATACAATGCATTAGCTCTGACACATACTTTCCTAAAACATATACACAGCAGTGACCCACTGGTACATACTACATATATCGAACTTCGAGTAAAATACAGAAAATATACCTCAACAATAGTGGACAGTTGATCATGTTGGCATAACTTTCAGCTACAATAAATACGCTATTGTTAACACTACTCCCCCCTCCCCCCGACACCATAAATCTGCAACAACTCTGACCTTTCAACATAGAAAAATATGCATTATTATGCACACCCTCGTTGCTTTGACATAAAAAAATCTCTGATCCGATGCTACCCCGTCCTCAACACCGGAAATATCTCTAACACTACCCCACAAGACACAACAACAACAAAAATGGGAAATGTGCAAACCCAGGCCGATAAACGTACCCATTAAAACAAACACCCACGCTGCGACCCTACGCTGGGCAATAGGCTACCCGCCACAAAGGCATTCGGCCAACTTCCAAGATATTCAAGGTACGATGTAGCCACCGTGCGTGCATGTATTGCGACACAGTTTGTAGAAAACAGAACACTGTCACTGAGAAGAATTTGACTTTTTAGATTATATATAGCAGTCCCAAATGAGTGGTTATCAATTTTGATCGACATCCCTTAATTCCCCAACACAGTCCATGTCCAGAATAAAGAATGAGTCTGGCAAAACATCACTTTGTATCTTGAAAAGCCTGAGGCAATGTCCCGCTTTCTGTAAAATGTCCTCTTTCACGCTAGCCTTCGGAGGAACGCTGCCTGAAATATGAGGCACCGAATCACCAGCGAACGCCAGCGCAACAAGTTCGTCCTTGTTCCCAATTGTTGGCAGCCTCTCTCCCGTAAATATATATCTTTGAATCTTATCTTTGTATCGTTTATAATGCAACTCATTAAAATCGACCTTATCGGCGACGATCACGAAAAGCGCAAAATAATTATTACAGAGAGCAAGAAACAAGACAAGTTCGAACTTATATATCATTTTAGCAGGCACGTATGAAGTGTTTATGTCGATTGACCCACGATATTTTGCCGCAGCGGACCTCTGAAGTTGAACTGGCTCAATGCATAGTGATACACCAGAACCCGAGTGGACGAGTATATATATATACGTACTAACTAACCAGTAAATATATAATTAATAATACTATTACGTAATTGATTAATGTTGTCAGTAAACTTACATCGTCATCACGTCGTCAAATATCATAACTTAAATGAAATCGTGTAGCCTAGGCTATAGCATAGCATAGGCGTAGTCGAATCAAGTCTCAAGTCGGCAAACTGTTGATTTGACAATACAACATTTGTGTGCCCCTGGCCCTGGGCTGGTACCATCATTTGCATAAATCAACATATACTCATGTCCGGAATATTCGGGGCAGGAACAAAATCGTGTTACTAAAATATTGTGTTCTAACGCTCTTGGCCTATTTTAATACACTTAGTTTATGGTCTCGCACTGATTCACGTGCGTAGGTAGGACCCACGAATTTTTACGCAGACGACTCGTCTTCGACGATATTTGACTCAAAACAACTTTTGTAACAGTTTGTTTGCAGAAATTGTAAGGAATATGTGTTAGAGATTTAGTACATAAATAGCTTACAGAAGAATTTGGTCAGGTTTTAGTAAAAATGGCAAAACACAATTGGACCCACGATTATTGGCTTTGCCCACGGCCACACCAGACCACGTGCGATAGCGTCGTTCACCAGACCAGTGGCAGTATATTAATAATTTAAAATGCGTCTGGTTTGAATACCATAAAATTTTAACTGGTTTTGTGTATACGTACCAGAACTACCTTACACCAATCAAAGCATGTTAATGCATATCCTAATCACACAAGTCTATTTTGCTAATTACAGTACACCAAAGACGAAAGTCCTTATTATTTTAGTCAGTTATAAATATTGCAGTCGCGTGCATCTTTGGAAATAGCGGACGAGACGCGTTGCGCATGTGCTACACATATGCTTGTGGCGCGCCCTAGCGACTCTTCCGTTGTAACCGATCTACTGACTACGTGTCGGGCCAATTATTCAGAGGCTCTCTTCTTATTCTATAAACTACGGAAACAATAAAACATAATAAGGTCGATTTGGCGATAGTGTTCTGAAAAAAGGCTGATCAGCAGAATGAGACCTGATAAGACCATAGCATTCTAAACCGTACAGAGCAGTAGAATGGTAGAATTCGACATTTTCAAAAAATCGTATCTCGTAATGATTTTAATAGGTTTTTTATTAAAATAAAATAGTGATGGTAACGGTAAAGTGCCCAAGACATTACATTAATAAAAGCCATCTAAATACATGCATCATTTCGTTTTAATACCAATGTTTGATTGTGGTTGTCATATCTGAATGCAATGAAGCAGTAAAAATATTAAATTCCATACGTGTATACATGATTATATGCATACACTACTCCATCGATGGGAATATCTCCAACACTTCTCCCTCGACCGGAAAAATATCCCGCGTGCGCGTGTATGCAGGCCCGTAATGCAGGCTCCTCTCCGATGCTTTCTCCGCGGCGGTATTCGGACTGGTGGCTATTGTAATGTAGGGGTGTGTATAGGGTGGGTGTATATAAGGTGGGTGTGTATTGTTAGTGTGTGATGTCTTACCGTGGATGTGCAGTGAACCCGGACTATTTGCAGAGGTGCTCCGCACTACAGTTGTAGGATATGTTTGCGGTCAGGATGAGGGTAGCTGTTGCCGTTTTGTCGCGGTCAGGAGGAGGGTAGCTGTTGCCGTTTTGTCGCGGTCAGGAGGATGGTAGCTGTTGCCGTTTTGTCGCGGTCAGGAGGAGGGTAGCTGTTGCCGTTTTGTCGCGGTCAGGAGGAGGGTAGCTGTTGCCGTTTTGTCGCGGTCAGGAGGAGGGTAGCTGTTGCCGTTTTGTCGCGGTCAGGAGGAGGGTAGGTGTTGCCGTTTTGTCGCGGTCAGAAGGAGGGTAGCTGTTGCCGTTTTGTCGCGGTCAGGAGGAGGGTAGCTGTTGCCGTTTTGTCACGGTCAGGAGGAGGGTAGCTGTTGCCGTTTTGTCGCGGTCAGGAGGAGGATAGCTGTTGCCGTTTTGTCGCGGTCAGGAGGAGGGTAGCTGTTGCCGTTTTGTCGCGGTCAGGAGGAGGGTAGCTGTTGCCGTTTTGTCGCGGTCAGGAGGAGGGTAGCTGTTGCCGTTTTGTCGCGGTCGGGAGGAGGGTAGCTGTTGCCGTTTTGTCGCGGTCAGGAGGAGGGTAGGAGGGAGAATTATAGTAGGAGAGAAGACGGGGGTTTATAAAGACGAATCTGGATGTGGTGAAAACTAACACTAAAGCAATTCAAGCTTATCGCATACATGTCAACTCTCGGCCGTCATTACGCAGACTTCGTCATTGCTTAAGCTTTAAGACATTAAACCGTGGCGATGTTAAGAGTCTAATTACTGAAAAAACTCTAAAACTGTTTTAAAGATGCCATTGTTATTATTTTGACATAGCCAAGACATCTCCCAGAGATTAAACGTCTCAGTCATTTGTTCAATGGAACAAGCATTTGCGAAGAAATGTCTATCATTTCCCGTTTATTACTCGTGTATTGTAGGCCTTACTTATCCGCAAAACGGACAGTTGTCAATTAAACAAAACCTTCAGACCCAAAAGTAACTGCAGCACTGTACTTGGTTCCAGCCGACCGGAATCGCCGAAGAGCTTTTTGAACTCACAAAACCGCTAATGTCATCGCCCAATAATAATAGTCTGAATATATCTACTGTACAATTGCAAGATCCACCAACAGTCATGTCAATTGGTTATCGATATTATCCATTCTTTTTTTTGGTTTCCATAGTCGTATGTGTTAGAAAACCTGGAAAAGATTATAATTGCATTACATTATAACCATTATCAGGCCCGTACGATGAATTTTTTTTATTTTGGGTGTGTGCGTTTTGGGGGGTGCTTGACATTTTTGGGGGGATTTGTGAAAAGTGGAAAGGTTTCAGCCGGAGCTCCCAGACATAATATCTGGGGAATGGGGGTTCAAGCGGAATTCTTTTGTCTCAGCGGGGATCCATACGCCCCATCGCCCCCACTGCCCACCGGCCGAATTAAGTGTAAATAAAACTTTATACAAAATATTTGTGTTTTGTCATAACTCAAATTAGGTGCGATTGAGAGTGTGGGGAAAGCGACTATAGAGACATAACGATTGCAAAAAAGCATAACTCTATCGTTACAGATAAGTTGAATTGTCTTTATTTTGCCCCCCCCCCCCCCCCCCCCCCCATCCTCTCGTTACAGATAAGTTGACCTGTCATACTTTGTCCTCCATCCTCTCGTTATAGGTAAATTGAACTGTCTTTACTTTGCCCCCCCCCCCCCCCATCCTCTCGTTACAGATAAGCTGAACTGTCTTTATTTTGCCCCCCATCCTCTCGTTACAGATAAGTTGAACTGTCTTTACTTTGCCCCCCCCCCCCCCATCCTCTCGTTACATATAAGTTGACTTGTTTTTACTTTGCCCCCATCCTCTCGTTACAGGTAAGTTGACCTGTCTTTACTTTGCACCCCCATCCTTTCGTTACAGATAAGTTGACCTGTCTTTACTTTGCACCCCCATCCTTTCGTTACAGATAAGTTGACCTGTCATTACTTTGCCCCCATCCTCTCGTTACAGATAAGTTGAACTATTTTTAATTTGCCCCCCATCCCCTCGTTACAGATCAGTTGAACTGTCTTTACTTTGCCTTCCATCCTCTCGTTACAGATAAGTTGAACTGTCTTTACTTTGCCCTCCATCCTCTCGTTACAGGTACGTTGAATTGTTTTTACTTTGCTTCCCCATCCTTTCGTTACAGATAAGTTGACCTGTCTTTACTTTGCCCCCATCCTCTCGTTACAGATAAGAGTTGAACTGTCTTTACTTTGCCCCCCCCCCCTGATCCTCTCGTTACAGATAAATTGAACTGTCTTTAGTTTGCACCCCCATCCTCTCGTTACAGATAATTTGAACTGTCTTTACTTTTCCCTTCATCCTCATAGAGCATGTGACCGAAACGGTAGAGAAGGCATTGGCATGGGAGGGTCTATACTAGTACACGTAAGGATAAATAATGCGGACAAGGAGGGAACAACTGGGATAGTAGAGAAGTACAGACATTTAGTGAGGAAGCTAAAGAAGACAAGAGTGGAACAGGTTGTTCTCTCAGGAATTTTGCCAGTAATGGGAGGAAGGGAGGCAAGATATAGAAACTGTAAGAGGATGGCGATCAACGCAATAGTTGAGCAGATGTGTGAAGAAGAGGGTGTGGGATTCATAGATTTGTGGGGGTACTTTGTTGGGAGAGAAGATATGTACATGAGAGATGGCCTCCATCTAAGTGGAAAGGGGGCAGCAGTATTCTCAGAGAATCTGCTGCGATCTGTTGACAGTGGGAGAGGTTGCATCTATTTAAACTAAATTCGCAGGGGGGACTCGCAGATAAGCCTGAAACTGGAGGCATAGATAAAGACAGCACAAATAATTCAGCAAAGAACAGTCTAGAAAACTGTTCTGAAGCTGGATATAAATGTGTTTGTTTAAATGCAAGGAGTATAGTAAACAAAAGAAATGAACTAAACATTATGGTAGAAGATATTGACCCTCACATAATAGGTATAACCGAATCATGGGCAACCACCGATATATCAGATGCTGAATTGGGTCTGACAGGATATGTAATGTTTAGGAAAGATATAATAGGAAGAAGGGGAGGTGGAGTTATTTTATATATTAAAGAATCCATCCAAGCTTATGAAATAAAATTAGACAGATAAGCAGATTGCGAAGAAGCTGTTTGGTGTAACATAGTTACAGGAAACTCAACGTTAACGGTTGGATTAGTTTATCGAAGTCCAAATATAAGCATAGAAGAGAATGGAAAAATACAAAACGCTATAAGGGAAGTGAGCAAACGGGACTGTGTTATTATGGGGGGTTTTAACCATGGGCATATAAAATGGAAATCTCTACAGAGTATGGGTAGTGAGGACCACAAGTTTTTAGTTTTAGTACAAGATAGTTTCTTTTCTCAACATGTGCTTGAACCAACCAGGGGAGAGAATGTGTTAGACTTAGTTTTGTCCTCACAGAATGAATTAGTTGACAATGTAAAGATATGTGAGCCACTGGAGAATAGTGATCACAACCAAATACATTTTACCATCAAAGTAAAATCAGAAAGGAATAGTAAAAAGCATTACAGGAGAAATTTCCACAAAGGAAAATATAAGGACATAAGGAAATATTTAGCGAAGATAGACTGGAATAACACACTGAAGAATAAGACAGCAACAGAATGCTGGAATATCTTAAACAGTGAAATTGAATGCATCATCATCAAATTTGTTCCCTTAAAAAAACACGGGAAACGGTCCAAAAAGAAACACTTATCGAAAGAAGCCATTAGAAAAATTTTGTATAAACAAATTATGTGGAAGTCATATAGACGTACTGGAAATGACGAAGACTACAACATTTATAAAGAAGCACTAAACCAAGCTACACCTGAAATTAGAAATTAAAAGAGAAGCTATGAACATAAATTAGCTTGTAATATAAAAAATGACAGCAAGAATTTGTATGCGTATGTTCGAAACAAACAGAAAGTTCAGGATAAGGTCGGTCCTCTAGAAGATAGTGCTGGAAATATAATATCAGAGGGATTCTTAATGGCAGAAGACCTGAATAGTTCAGTGTTTACCAGAGAAGACATTAGTGCACTGCCAATACCAGAGGCTAAGTTCAAGGGGGCAGAATCAGACTATTTAAGACAGTTAATTGTAACCCCAGAAATGGCAGCTACGAAAATTAGAGCTATGAAGGATTATAAATCACCTGGAGTGGATGGTATTCCACCCAAACTACTATTGGAAATTATAGAACAAATTAGCATACCGCTTGCAACAGTTTTCAACTTGTCATTAGAAGAGGGAGTGGTTCCTTTAGAATGGAAAGAAGCAAACGTTATACCGTTATTTAAAAAAGGTTCGAGAAACAAGTCAAATAATTATAGTCCAGTGAGTTTAACATCGGTGATTTGTAAATTATTAGAAAGACTAATTAAAGATCACATGGTGGATTTTCTTGCTAAACATAACTTGATAAACCCATCTCAACATGGGTTTCTAAAAGCGAGGTCATGCTTAACAAATATGTAATTTTTTTTTGAAGATATCACTAAGTGGGTAGACGAGGGATCACCAGTAGATATCATCTACTTAGATTTTCAAAAAGCTTTCGACAAAGTGCCACATCAAAGATTACTGCTTAAACTAAAGGCCCATGGCATAGGAAATGGTATAATTAACTGGATAGAAAAATAGCTGATTGACAGAAGACAACGGGTAGTTGTTGATGGGGAGGCTTCAAACTGGAAATCAGTTTTGAGTGGGGTTCCACAGGGATCAGTACTGGGACCTATATTATTCTTAATATATATAAACGATTTGGACGATGCCTTAGCTAGCAAGGTGTTGACATTTGCAGATGATACAAAAGTGTTTAGAAGGATTAAAAGTGATGGAGATCGACAGCATTTACAAGATGATCTTGACAGGTTGATCAAATGGTCAGAAAAGTGGCAAATGTGTAATTTTGGGAAATGTAAATGCCTTTACACAGGACATGGGAAAGAATGTGTACAATATACAATGGGGGGAACTGTACTAAGTACTACTGTAAAAAAAAAGACTTTGGGCTGACAATTAGTGCCGACATGAAGGTTTCAGAGCAGTGTGGAATTGCAGCTTCAGAAGGAAATAAAATCCTTGAATTGATTAGGCGAAATATAGCATATAAAGAAAAATAACTAATAATACCGCTGTACAAAACAATAGTTAAGCCTCATTTAGAATATTGTATACAAGCGTGGAGGCCATACCGCAAGAAGGACATAGATATGCTAGAAAGAGTACAGAGGAGAGCGACTAAAATGATACCAAAACTGAAGGATCTTAGTTATGAAAAACGCCTAAAAGAATGTGGTTTAACAACACTAGAGACCAGGAGATTGAGAGGAGATAAGATAAAAGTGTTTAAAATATTGAATGGTTATGAAAATATTGATAAACATTTGTTTTTTTTTCAGTTAAGAAAGGTAGAAAGACTAGAGGACATGAAGTTACATTAGTAAAGGAGCAGTGTAGATTAGACGTAAGAAAGTTCTCATTTTCACAAATGACTGTGAATGAATGGAACAGATTATCTGATGATTGTGTGGGTGCTAGTAGTGTGAATATGTTTTAAAATAAAATCGACACATACCTCAGAAGGGCTGGATATATGTAGATAAAAGGGTTGGACTCTTGATAAGCCAAAGGGCTTCCTTGTCCACCTGCCATCTAGAGTTAATTCTTTGGATGGCAATCTTATTAACTCTTGTTAAATCTTGTTAAATCTCTCGTTACAGATAAGTTGAACTGCGAAAATTATTTCATCATTGAAAGAAATGCCAATATAGAATCTTTAAACATACTTCGAAATACGTTGATAGTGTAACAGTTGTTTGCTTAGGGTGCCCGTCTTGCCCTCGTCTCCCTACACGTTGCTAATTTAAATATATGAACATCACCAAAAAACGATACCCTAAACACTCGTCGTATCAGCCGTGTACGTCTAGCCTTCTTTGAAACAATGAGTAATTTGTCTTGTATAAGTAAATACTTGTTTGTATTGTTTCCTTTGTTGTTTTTTGTTTTGATGGATTGCGAGGCTGCTAGATGCGACACAGCCGGGCCTGCGCTGGACGGCAGCCAGCAATTTACTAATAATTATACCTATGTCATTTTAGGGATCATCTCAGAACGTCGATGTCCGATATCAGACGAACTTATTTTCATCTTGCCCCAGCAAGACATTAGTTTGTAAACATTGACATGATGAATAATCAATATATTAAGAGCGTCGGTCCGTAGTGTAAAATATCGATGTCCGACACCAGACCAAACTGTCTTTGGCTCCTCCCTTCCCCTCCACCAAACGAAAGTAATTTCGTCTGACATCGGACATCGACGTTCTGAGATGATCCCTTAGTCATCACAGGTGCTATCGGCATCATAGGTTTCTCTGAGAAGGACTTCGGCCTGTACATTACAGTATCATTTGTCAAATGTACATGTATGCACATATAATTCCCAATTTTAATACCAAAACGATCCCCTCTCAACGAAACTGTTACTGGCCAGCCCCACAACAATCGAGTTCGTGTTAACAAAGACCCTCCCGTGACGCCTTTAATTGATGAACACTTCTAACACTTGTTATATTCAACGCACTTTTGTATCGAGTCGTTGCTTACACATAAAATATAAGTCTGTAAAGTAATAAAATGACAGTAGGCCACATGGCTGTTTTTGTCGGAATATTGTTGAAATCTACCATAAACTGGCTGAACAATTAACGCTCTGTCAGTTTCATATCGACGCTCGACGAGCCAACATTTTGACTAATCGTTACATAGCTTTTACCCAGTGACTTCTCCACCCCCATGTAACGTGTCGTCACGCCTGCTCGTGGACTCCAACCCCTAAGGGCGGCGTATTTTATGGATAACCCCCAACACATAACATTATGCTATCTATAGTTGCCAAACATGAGATTGGACTATAATTAGTTGTACCATCGCCGACAGACTTACCTTGCGAATATAATGATAATAAGTTGATTTTCATAATTTCAAAGTGACATGCACCTTGAGCGTATGGACTTATATCCATATTTGTAAATGCATGCCTGCACACACGCACGCATGCATGCACATGCTCGCACGTCCATACTCGAATGTGACATTCATTCATTATAATTTCAATTTAACACAAATAATGTATTTGTACTATATACATTACTTTTATTGAACAATCCGCAATATTATCTGTATTGTGCAATTGCCCTTGTGCCTCAAACATTTTATATACCCGCTCTACCATACTGTACGTAACCTCGCCAAACCCGCAATAATAAACAATGTTTAACCAATATTGGTGTCTCGTGCACCAGATTACCCACGTTGCCCTATAATTGTATACAAATGTTTACATGAATAAGGCATCGACACCACAAAAAATACACACACGCCGATAGAAGAACGTTCGGCGTCACTGCGTGTACACGTCCACGCATCTGTACAGACAGGGTATACAAACATTGATATGCTCTACATATTATGGATATTATTATGTACTCTGTTATGACCGTGCACTTGTGCGTACGACATGTACACTTGTGCGTACGACATGTACACTTCTGTGTGCGACATGTACACTTGTGCATGCGACATGTACACTTATGTGTACGGCATGTACACTTGTGTGTACGACATGTACACTTGTGCGTACGACATGTACACTTATGTGTATGACATGTACACTTGTGCATACGACATGTACACTTGTGCGTACGACATTCATTACATGACCGCTTTTGGTATTTTTATGTCCTGGATCAATTCAGAACATCGATTTCGGATATTAGATGAAATCACACAAAAACTTTTATAGTCCGAGGCGTCCCCGTGTGCCTCGTTACACGCGTGTTGACCACGATGATTACCGACACACAACCGACTATTAACTGAAGAAGCACACGGATGAATCTGACCATAAGCGCAAAGGAAAATGACTTTTCTTATGAAATAATGGTGATGTTGGTGTTCTGAATAAATGTTGTGATGTGTTGATTTGATCTTATTATTGTAGTCGTGTAAATGGTATCATGGTTTTAATAATGTTCTACCAACCCACTGTGTAGCAGTGTTTTAATTACTTTTTGAATTAATTATTAAATAAATAATTATAATTTGTAATCATATGGTTATTTTAAATGTTAATGCACATAGGCAAACAACACAGTGTGAATTGACGTAGATTGACCGATATTTTTTAAATGTATATTGATATCATCATATCAATGGTTACAAACTTTGATCTGAAGAGGGGGTGGGGGTATAAGACCATATCAAAGTAATTTCGTCTAATGTCCAACATCGATGTTCTGAGAAAGCCCCTTACAATGGATGCGACATTATCAATAATTATGTTATTGCCTTGTCACAACCAAACATAACAATGTGCTAAAGCATCAGTTACCGCCAACTGACACAGACAACTGGCAGCACACGCAGGATATCACCAAATCATTCACATTCACAAATACGTCCACAAACGACGAACGACATTACGTGATTAACTGATCAACATCAGTGTTGGTTCAACACCAGTTCAAAGCACAGGACCGTAGTTATTACTCGTACGACTCTTCCCGCTGTTCGGACGGGACTCAATCATCTAGGTCCGGGAGCCATTCTGTCCATGCTGTCTTTCTCAGTCATTCGAAAACATTGTACTTTTGTAGGCCTACGAAACGAACAATGCTATAGAAGTGGACCTGTCTTAGCCACAGCAAACAACATACTTCTGATAGATGTTCGTGCAAACGCTAAGCATGAATATTTCGCCTGCCAGGGGCGGATCCAGAAAGTTAGTTTGGTGGAGGACAACAAATCTCCACTGGCCGCGCCGCCGTAACTTGAGCCGCTGTCTCGGCTCGGGGGGGGGGGGTGCTGAACGGGGGGACACGTGTCAAAGGGTCTAGGGGGGCACGATCGCGTGGGCCATTATAAAAGGTCTGCGGGCACACCAAATGTCTAAAGTCTAGGAGGCACATACTCCCGGGCCCCCTGGATCCGCATGCAATTTGATGTTGAGTGAATCATTTTATGTCGTGGACTTATCTGTAGGCCGCCGTTCGTCCGCCGCGGAGTAATCTGTGAACCGAATGAAATTAACACTGTTATATATTTTATAAGAATCAGAGTGATCTTATATGATTTAAAATGATGTCATATGAACCAGAGTGATGTTATATGACCCAGAATGATGTCATATGACACAGAGTGATGTTATATGACCTTGAGTGATGTTATATGACTTTGAGTGATAACAACCTAATGAAGCTTGTGATATAACTATTTTAATCTGTTCATTATTTTATTGTTGGTGCTAGAGACATTATTAAACATGTAATCGTCGACATGTTTATATAAATAGTAACGTATACGGTCCTAGAAGAGTTATAATGTTGCAGCGAGACAGCGGTTTGTTATACATAATTACCAACTTCCCGTATAGGGTGTATGTCATTATTTGTCAATACATTAACACACAATATATTTTTTTTTAAATAAAATGTAGTTAATTTGTTACGATCGTATTATTATAATACGATCGTATTATTATGATAATTCGGTCGCAAGAAGTTAACTACATTGGCATTTTATAATAACACTAATATATTATATGACCACAATCATTCGTTATGGTAATATATAATTATATAATATATATTATAATATCATTATTATTATTGTGAAAAAATGTCAATTGTGTTATGTTCAGTATGTTGTCTGTGGTGGAGGAACAAGGACGGCGACTTGTTAGCGACTACTATTTCAGACGACAGAGACCAACCTGCATCGTGTTCTCTCTCCCGTCCTAGTTGGCGTCGTCGGCGCCGCGGTCCCCCACTCCGCCATCGACCAAATTCTCATCTGCATATTGGTCCTGGCCTGGTCCATCATTGTCCTGGTGCTGTCCTACATCTTCGTCCTCGTTCTGACCTATATCTCCGTCCTGGTCCTGATCTACATCTCCGTCCTGTCCTACATCTCCGTCCTGACCTACATCTCCGTCTTGTCCAACATCTCCGTCCTGTCCTACATCTCCGTCCTGATCTACATTTCCGTACTGTCCTACATCTCCGTCCTGTCCTACATCTCCGTCCTGACCTACATCTCCGTCCTGTCCTGCACCTTCGTCCTGGTCCTGATCTACATCTCCCTCCTGATTTCCGTCATGGTCCTGAACTATACCTCCGTCCTGATTTTCGTCCAGGTCCTGACCTACACCTCCGTCCTGTTCTGCACCTTCGTCCTGATTTCCGTCCTGGTCCTGACCTACACCTCCATCCTGATTTCCGTCCTGGTTCTGACCTACATATGCATCTTGATTTTCGTTCTGGTCCTGATCTACGTAACCGTCCTGGTCCTGTCCTACATCTCCGTCCTGATTCCCGTCCTGGTCCTGGTCCTGTCCTATATTTCCGTCCTGATTTTCGTTCTGGTCGTCCTGATCTAGGTCTCCGTTATGATCCTGTCCTACATCTCCGTCCTGATTCCCGTCCTGGTCCTGTCCTACATTTCCGTCCTGAATTTCGTTCTGGTCCTGTTCTACATCACCGTCCTGAGTTCCGGCCTGGTCCTGACCTACGTCTCCGTCCTGATTTTCGTCCTGGTCCTGACCTACATCTCCGTCCTGGTCCTGACCAACATCTCCGTCCTGATTTCCTTCCTGGTCCTGAACTACGTCTCTGTTCTGATTTCCGTCCTGGTCCTGACCTACATCACCGTCCTGATTTCCGTCCTGGTCCTGATCTACATCTCCATCCTGATTTCCGTCCTGGTCCTGACCTACATCTCCGTCTTGGTCCTGAACTACATCTACGTCCTGGTCCTGACCTACATCACCGTCCTGATTTCCGTCCTGGTCCTGATCTACATCTCCGTCCTGATTTCCGTCCTGGTCCTGATCTACATCTCCGTCTTGGTCCTGAACTACATCTACGTCCTGATTTTCGTCCTGGTCCTGATCTACATCTCCGTCCTGATTTACGTCCTGGTCCTGACCTACATCTGCATCATTGTCCTGAACTACATCTCCGTCCTCATTTCCGTCCTGGTTCTGACGTACATCTCCATCCTGATTTCCGTCCTGGTCCTGATCTACGTCTCCGTCCTGATTTCCGTCCTGTTCCTGACCTATATCTCCGTCCTGGTCCTGAACTACATCTCCAACCTGATTTCTGTCCTGGTCCTGATCTACATCTCCGTCTTGATTTCCGTCCTGGTCCTGACCTACATCTCCGTCCTGGTCCTGATCTACATCTCCGTCCTGATTTCCGTCCTGGTCCTGACCTACATCTCCGTCCTGGTCCTGAACTAAATCTCCATCCTGATTTCCGTCCTGGTCCTGATCTACATCTCCGTTCTGGTCCTGAACTACATCTCCGACCTGATTTCCGTCCTGGTCCTGACCTACATTTCCGTCTTGATTTCCATCCTTGTCCTGACCTACATCTCCGTCATGGTCCTGAACTAAATCTCCGTCCTGATTTCCGTCCTGGTCCTGACGTACATCTCCATCCTGATTTTCGTCCTGGTCCTGACCTACATCTCCGTCCTGGTCCTGATCTACATCTCCGTCCTGATTTACGTCCTGGTCCTGACCTACATCCCCGTCCTGGTCCTGAACTAAATCTCCGTCCTGATTTCCGTCGTGGTCCTGACCTACATCTCCGTCCTGGTCCTGAACTAAATCTCCATCCTGATTTCCGTCCTGGTCCTGATCTACATCTCCGTTCTGGTCCTGAACTACATCTCCGACCTGATTTCCGTCCTGGTCCTGACCTACATTTCCGTCTTGATTTCCATCCTTGTCCTGACCTACATCTCCGTCATGGTCCTGAACTAAATCTCCGTCCTGATTTCCGTCCTGGTCCTGACGTACATCTCCATCCTGATTTTCGTCCTGGTCCTGACCTACATCTCCGTCCTGGTCCTGATCTACATATCCGTCCTGATTTCCGTCCTGGTCCTGACCTACATCCCCGTCCTGGTCCTGAACTAAATCTCCGTCCTGATTTCCGTCCTGGTCCTGACCTACATCTCCGTCCTGGTCCTGAACTACATCTCCGACCTGATTTCCGTCCTGGTCCTGACCTACATCTCCATCCTGATTTCCGTCCTGGTCCTGACCTACATCTCCGTCCTGTTCCTGATCTACATCTCCGACCTGATTTCTGTCCTGGTCCTGACCTACATCCCCGTCCTGGTCCTGAACTAAATCTCCGTCCTGATTTCCGTCCTGGTCCTGACCTACATCTCCGTCCTGGTCCTGAACTACATCTCCGACCTGATTTCCGTACTTGTCCTGACCTACATCTGCGTCCTGATTTCCGTCCTGGTCCTGACCTACATCTCCGTCCTGGTCCTGTCCTGCCTCTCTGGCCAGTTCTTTGCGCCGTTCTTCTATCAGCTCTTGGACTTGGTCACTCGCGATGTCTTCTCCGTCGTTGCCGTCGGCGATGTTAGTTTCTGCGTGTTGCTGGTTGCCGTTCCTGTCCCTCGGGTCGCGGCGGTCCGGGTCCATGTCCTCCAGGTTGTCGTCGTCCACGTCGTCGTGCTGGTGGTCAGCGTTGTCCACGGGCGCGTCCACGTTCTCGGCCCGCGCTTTCAGTGACGCCAGGTACTGTAGCACCGGCTGCACCAGTTGTACCCGGTGACTGTTGGCCGGCAGTCTGTCGCCCTGGGCCGGCAGTCCGTCGCCCTGGGCTGGCTGTTCGTGGTTGTCAAAGGCCATCGCGTGTGGTACGTCAACAGCATGTCGGTTCTGCCCGTGAACGCTATCGTCAGACACCGACTCGGTGACATCTGCAAGCAACATACGGGACACACTTAGCACGTTGACACTGTGGATACCAGAGGCACAGCTCCCCGAATCATCCACCACTTCTGTCCTACCTCGAGTGCTCAGCTCCGGCGTGATGAACTGCAGTCAGTGAGAACAACAGGCACCGTCAGCATGACGTCACTTGTCGGTGTTCTCTGATGTAGATTTAAACCAAGCAACCGCAGCTCTAGACGGCATACAGCCAAACACCAAATACCATACTTAGTCCAGCCGATATGTGACAAAATATGGCTGAATTGAGCGTTTTATGATACAAGCATGACATTTGGCACACACTTAGAGCATATAAAAACACAATTATTTGGATATAGGGCCATCTCAGATCGGGTAAGCGTTGGCGGCCATTTTCAAGATGGCCGCCGAAATCCTATTTTCCCCATACCGTAATAACTGCGCCACGTAGAGCAGTCATTTTGGTAACAAAACATAGGTTTTCCGGGTCAACGATTTCAAATATGTTACTTTTGACCTTCTCCGACATTCACATCCGCCGTTTTAAAAGATGGCGGTCGCTAAATGCCCCCAAATCTTACCAAATTAGGCATATCAAACCGTAATTGTTGTGTCTCTGTTTGGCTGTAGGTCAAAGATGGCAAATATGTTACGATTGGTCTTCGCCGACATTCTTATCCGCCATTTTAAAGATGGCGCCCTTAAAGGCGAAAGTGACAAAGTTAAACATAACGGCAGATTGGTGCGGACATTTGTACACAGTTATTGAATGTCCAAACCTGGGATTTTGGCTTTAGAGCAATCGTTGATTTGCCACATGATACAAATGTTGGCAATGTTGCAGCCATGTTCTCAAATAAGTTGCACAATTTTGCAAAATGGCCGCATTTTCCAAAATGGTGTTTAGCTATAATTTGTTTATGGTATTTATGTTGTAGTGTAAATGAAATGGTATGTTTTTGTTGTTATATCTATTTCAGGAGTATCCGTAATGATCTTCAGAGACCACGTGTTTTCATATTTCCGCATGTAAAATATTGTTGTAATTACATTTTAAATAAATGTTTAATATGCATACCTATCAACCTTACACAATTAAACAAAATATGTCATATGTTCCAAATGTGTAATTCTTAAGTGCTAATTTGTTACTCCAATTCAGTACATATTGATATATATATATATATATATATATATATATATATAGTGTTAGCATGAATCGGTAGGGGCAGCAGCAGCTGGTCTTATGGTTGCGAGGACGTCACATATATAGCGGAAACCGCGCTTCGGTTAGAACGTGTTTTCTGTCAGGCGATGCAAGTGCCTAGTGATAATGAAACAAACAGGTGATCCATGGGATTATAACAGCATTGTACATCTTATTTCCAATAGAATAGTGTAATTATCTGACTGTCTGAATGGCCAAAGTATATAAGGTGGTAGACCAGCCTGGCTCGGGGACATCGAGTGTACAATGTTTAACGACAAATTGGAACAAATGCGTCCTGTGTCAGGAGGACACACGGGAGGTGCTTCGCTGCCCGGGTTATTCAAAACGTGACGCAAAGGGAGTAGGTTACAAGACTATCACTGACAGTATCATGGGTTTCAACAGGGTTGATTGCTTGCCTAAGACAATCAAGCTGTCACGGTTAGATGAAGGAAAGGACATCGAGGCAACTTTCCGGCAGCACAAAGCCACATAGTTTGCACTTCAACAAAATGGCATGACTCGTGTAGATTGCACTTCAACTAAATGGCATGACTCGTGTAGATTGCACTTCAACAAAATGGCATGACTCGTGTAGATTGCACTTCAACAAAATGGCATGACTCGTGTAGATTGCACTTCAACAAAATGGCATGACTCGTGTAGATTGCACTTCAACAAGACAAAACTTCAGCGGGCAGAGAAGAGACAATCTCACATTGAAGAAAATACAGCTGTTTCCAAGAACTTCATGATGATGTTCGCGTCAGGCAGTACCTTGTCAAATTGCGGTCACTGCTGGGCACAAACGATGATCGTGGCTCCCGAGCTTCCATCTCCAAGTGAATGGGGGTGGAACAGGAATGAAAACTGCGGCTGGGAAATATGCTGGACAACTCTTCCAGAAGCGACGCAAGCTTGTTGAGAACTACTGCGCTATGGTTGCAAGAAGGGGTGCAGAGGTTTATGTAAGTGCCTCAAGGCAGGACTTCTTTTCAAATGTGGTGGACTGTTTGCTCCTAGCTAACGTGTGACGCACTAAACATTGGGACATGCAGTAACTGGGAACTGCTGATGGCGGCCATTTTGGAAAATAGCCGCCATTTTGACAAAGTAGCCGCCTGTTTGGAAAACATGGCCGATACGTATGTCCGACAAGATCAATAGTAGCATATTTGAAACATCCGCACTCAAAAACGTAAATTTTGACACCATGGTTATCTCTCTGGGTGATTTAGTTCTTAAGATTTCAGGAAAATTGGCTTTCAAAGGCGCCATCTTTAAAAATGGCAGAAAAGAATATCGACGAAGTCCCTCTTCTTCTCTGACTTTTCCCGTCATCTGGGGTCGTCGGTATAGCCGGTCGTCTTGCAAAACGCTCAAGTTACACTCAGTCAATAATAATATCGTCGGCCAAACACGGCTTACATTACATGTAATGTTTGAGAATTTGAAGTATTATTTAATTACACAATACGCTCGTGAGAATGGTGGAATGGGTAATTATATTGGGATTCCATGGAGTTGCTGGTTTTATCTTAAATATCAGGCGCGAGCAAATGCATTGTTATCACGGGAGGTATAGTCGCGACCGGTGGAAAAATTACTTATACACGATTCAGGTAAGTTCCATATAACGTAGGATATCTGCCAAGGGTAGTGTAGTAATGGTAAGTTATTAAGCTACCATCCCTGGCTTGCGATGATGCACCCCCTCTCTCACATTTTCTCTCCATCTCCACCCCCGCTCTTTCTCTCCCATCTGCTTGTGTCGAGATGTCATTGCCATCACGAAGATGTACCGACATACTACATGATATACTACAGCTGCCGGCTGAGTTCATAGCATGGGTCCCTTCCACCACAGCCGTACCTTCCCCTTCTCTGTTTCGTCGAACTGCCTGGCGCGCGATGGAGAAACTGATCATTTTTATATCACGGCGGGAGTGCTACAGGGTGACACGCTGGCGCTGTACCTCTTCGTGTCTTCGTCCTTGACTATGCACTGCTGCAAGCTATCAACGGAAGAGAAGAGGAACTTGGATTGCAGATAACAAGAACGAAAACTAAACATGTTAAACCTGAGGTGATTACCAATTTCGAATTTGCCGATGATACTGCGCTACTATCAGAAGTGATCAATCAGGCACTGGAGCTTCTAACACGAGTGGAAACACTATGTGCAAGGATTGGTTTAAAGATCAATCCTGGAAAAAAACAAATATATCGCATTCAACCAATTAGGAAACTCCAGCATCGTTGCCAGGGAATGAGCTGTTTTAGAGAAGATTGAAGACTACAAATACCTTGGCTCCTGGGTCTGCACAACAGACAAAAACATCAAAACGAGGAAGGCAGTGGCGTGGAGAGCACTCAACCAACTAAACCTAATATGGAAATCTACACTCCCACGCAAAATCAAACAGCGACTAATAATTGCAACAGTATAGTATGCGTTACTCTATGGATGCGAAACATAGACAATAACGAAACAAATTTATAAACAATTAAACGGATGTTACACAAGAATGCTTCGAGCTGCGTTTAACATCTCAATCGGATAACGCCGCAGATCTGTCTTTCCATTCGTACCACCCTCTCCCGTTTCGGTGTGCCTCCCTCTTCCTTTCTTTTATGCCTCTCTTTCTCTCTTTCCTTTGTGCCAACCTCTTCCTTTCCTTTGTGCCACCCTCTCTCTCTTTCCTTGTGCCACCTTCTTCCTTTCCTTTGAGCCACACTCTACCATTCCTTGAGCCACCCTTTTCCTTTCCTTTGTGCCACATTATTCATTTCCTTTTTGCCACCCTCTCCTTTTCTTTTGTGCAACCCTTTCCCATTCCTTGTGCCGCCCTATTTTTTTCCTTTGTGCCACCCTCAACCTTTCCTTTGTGACACCATCTTTGTTTCCTTTGTGCCACCCTCTCATTTTCCTTTATGCCACCCTCTCCCTTTCCTTGTACCACCCTCTTCTTTTCCTTTGTGCCACCTTCTGCATTTTCTTTTGCCACCTTCTTCCTTTCCTTTGACCACCCTCTCCCTTTCCTTTATGCAACCCTCTCCCTTTCCTTTGTGCCACCCTCTTCCTTTCCTTTATGCAACCCTCTCCCTTTACTTTGTGCCATCCTCTTCCTTTCGCTCGTGCATATCTCTCCCTATCCTTTGTGCCTTCATATCCATTTTCTTTTGCCACCCTCTTCCTTTCCTTTGGTCAACCTCTTCCTTTACTGTTTTTATGCTTCTTATATGATTGGCAATTTGTAAACACCCGTGAACGGGGGTCATTAGTCCCGGATTTGATGGTGTATAAATAAAGTTTATTATTATTATTATTACCCTCTCCCTTTCTTTTGTGATACCCTCTTTCTTTCCTTTGTTGTACCCTCTCCCTTTTTTGTGCCACCCTCTTCCTTTCCATTGTGCCACCCTCTCGCTTTCCTTTGGGCCACCCTCTCCCTTGTCTTGTGCCACCTTCTTCCTTTCCTTTGGCCACCCTCTTCCTTTTCTTTATACAAACCTCTTCCTTTCTTTTGTGCCAGCCTCTTCCTTTTCTTCGTGCCTCACCCTCCCTTTCTTTGTGCCTCAATCTCCCTTTTTTCTGTTGCCACCCTCTTCCTTTCATTTGGCCAACCTCTTTCTTACCTTTGTGCTTCCCTCTCCCTATCGTTTGTGACTCCCTCTTCCTTTCCTCTGTGCTACCCTCTCCCTATCCTTTGTGAAACCCTCTCCCTTTCTTTCGGCTACCCTCTTCCTTTCTTTTGTGCCAAATTCTCCCTTTCCTTTTGACACCCTCCTCCTTTTCTTGTGCCACATCCTTCCTGTCCTTTGTGCCACCTTCTCCCTTTTCTTTGGCCACTCTCTCCCTTTCCTTTGTACCACACCTCTTCCTTTCATTTGGCCACAATCTCCTTTCCCTTTGTGCTACCCTCTTCCTTTCCTGGTGCCACCCTCTTCCTTTCCTGGTGCCACCCTCTTCCTTTCCTTGTGCCACCCTCTTCCTTTCCTGGTGCCACCCTCTTCCTTTCCTTGTGTCACCCTCTTCCTTTCCTGGTGCCACACTCTTCCTTTCCTTGTGCCACCCTCTTCCTTTCTTTCCTGCTTCTCTGTCCCTTTTTACATGAAGATAACTTAACTTCTTTGATGAGATATTTTACAGCCTATTCGGCAGAGGGGAAAAACGTGGTTAAATTTTGAAGGTCACGTGCCCAATCTGTCTGTTTAGACTGTCCAAAATTATTATTCTATATGCCGTGTAAAAGCTGTTTCCGCTAAACTTATACTTGCCGTACCAATCACCGGACAACTATGAGGAGTTTTGCAATTATTTTGGTAAAATTGCATCAATAATTGAGGAAAAAGACACAAGCAACGTTGTTATAACTGGCGATTTTAATGCTGCTTTAAACACTCCTTTTGAAGCTAAGCTAATTGATATGTGTGACACTATTGGTCTGACAATCTCAGATTATGACAAATTTGGTAGAACCCCTAATGCTTATGTAAGTGATGCACACAGTTCTACCTCGTAGTTAGATAACTTTATCTGTTCACCTAGCGTACATTCAATGGTCACTGACGGGACAGTGCGAGTAGCATGTTTGTTAATAATGTTTACGGTTTTAGAAAACGGATTCTCAATATTAACAATGATCTGGTAAAGTGTATGTACGAATGCGCACACATTGTTGATGTGCCAATGTACGAGTGTGCACACATTGTTGATGTGCCAATGTACGAGTGTGCACACATTGTTGATGTGCCAATATACGAGTGTGCACACATTGTTGATGTGCCAATGTACGAGTGTGCACGCATTGTTGATGTGCCAATGTACGAGTGTGCACGCATTGTTGATGTGCCAATGTACGAGTGTGCACACATTGTTGATGTGCCAATGTACGAGTGTGCACACATTGTTGATGTGCCAATGTACGAGTGTGCACGCATTGTTGATGTGCCAATGTACGAGCGTGCACACATTGTTGATGTGCCAATGTACGAGTGTGCACACATTGTTGATGTGCCAATGTACGAGTGTTCACACATAGCTGATGTGTCCATGTACGAGTGTGCACACATTGTTGATGTGCCAATGTACGAGTGTGCACACATTGTTGATGTGCCAATGTACGAGTGTGTACACATTGTTGATGTGCAAATGTACGAGTGGGTACGCATTGTTGATGTGCCAAATTACGAGTGTGCACACATTGTTGATGTGCCAAATTACGAGTGTGCACACATTGTTGATGTGCCAATGTACGAGTGTGCACACATTGTTGATGTGCCAAATTACGAGTGTGCACACATTGTTTATGTGCCAATGTGGTCTAGCTGGGTAGAATCTCTGTTTTATGTATATATATATAAAATTAATTTTAATACTTATTCATTAACGTTATTGAACTTATTCCTTATTTTATTTTTGATATATTGATCTATTATCATTCTTTCAGTTGTTCCAGTTCTAATGATGTCTTCATTACTTGTCTATCCATGATGCGGTTAACGGTAGAACATTCTCCAAAATTACGAGCATGAATAGTTTACTTGCACGAAGAAAGTTCCTCTTGACTAACCTTCTGCCTTCACTTCCCCGGGTCTGTCCCGTTTGATGAACCAGCTGTCGTGTTCCCAGTCGTCTGAAAGAGAGCGCACGCCCATATTCTGACACAACGGTTGTTGCGACGAAGCCTCTGGTCGCCAGCTGTATCCATGCTACTAACAGTTATTTGGACAATGTACCACCGCACGTTCTTCGTTAGCGATAGTTGGCCCAATCCAGTTGTGTTTTCTTCAAGTCTCCAAAAATAAACTACTAGAAAATTAGACTACACTATCCTGCAGTTTTTTAATGTCATTCTGTTAGCTGCGAGCTGGCCATAGCGACATTTAGTTATTTACCGTTTCAGTTGAACCTTTCAATTATGGTGCAAGGCATTCGACAGCATCCACAGACCCTCCTTGTGGAGAGTACTCATCTCATACGGAATCCCGGAAATGGTTGTCAGAGCACATCTATGTCAATTCCCGCTGCTGTATACGGACAGAGGATGGTTTGAGCGACTGATTCCAGGTGCTTACCGGCGTCCGTCAAGGCTGGATTATATATCCAATTATCTTCGCTGTGGCTATTGACTGAGTCCTGAAGAAAACGACAAAAGACCAGGGCATCAACTGGTGTGGAGGAAGCAAACTGTCTGATCTTGACTTCGCTGGTGATATTGCAACGTTGTCCAACAGTACCCAGGGTCTCCAGGATCTAGTGGGTGTCATTGGTGAAGCCGCAGGAGGACTAGGTCTGTCAAACAGCAGCAAGAAGACCTTGTGACGTCCTCATTGGTCAGAACAAAGTCGAAATTGTTGAAGACTTTACCTACCTGGAAAGTTCCATTAACAACCAGGGTGCAATGGACCATGAGATCAACTGCAGAATAGTTAAAGCATCCGCAGCCTTCAACCAGCTAAACAAGATCTGGACAAGCAAGAAGTTCACACTCAAGACCAAGCTGCGCTTCTACAATTCCAACGTCTTGTCCACCTTACTCTATGGCTGCGACACTTGGCATCTAAAATCAAGCTAGAAGAAGCTTTTCTGGTCATGTCACAAATGCGCAAAATTGGAAAAGCTATGGAATGCTGTGTTTACTTAACATGTAGACCACAAAAACACGGTTTGCGACATTATGCATTTTAAATAGATAATAAAATACGTGTTCGGAAATGTCATTAAATGTTAACAAGGTCTTAACCGCTAAACGAAGGTAACTATACCCCAACTAATCTCATTAAGCACCCCAGAAAGATCGAGGTAATTAATTACACGTATATTGCAGGCACGACTTGCCATTTCGACTTGCGTCCCGGTGGTGGTTTCACGCGACTTCGAGTGGTCGTCGTTTTTTATTATAAGTGTTTAACCCCAGAACAGATTTTTTTTAATAATCTGTTAGCTCAAATAAAATGACTTTAACAAAATTAGAATATGGGCCTGTTTTGGATACATTTCTTCTGATATTTGTTTTTTTAAACCGGTATAATCGTAGGGCCTGTTTCTATTGATGTGTCCGACACGCGGGCTACCGCAATAGACCTGTACTCAGCTAGACAGCCGTGTTTGACCAACCGGACCCTGGGCTGGACCTGTAGGCCTACATAGCTAGCCTTAGTGACAGAAGTATGTTCAACGAACGTGTTGGATAGACCTGTACGTACCTAAGACTTAACTTCTGGGATAGGCGTGTACGTAGCTAAGACTTAACGTGTGGGATAGACATGCACGTGGCTAAGACCTATTTTAGACAGCGTGTGGCATAGGCCTGTACGTAGCTAAGACTTATTTTAGACAGCGTGTGGGATAGGCTTGTACGTAGCTAATACTTAACGTGTAGACAGCGTGTGGGATATGCCTGTACGTAGCTAAGACTTAACGTGTAGGCAGCATGTGGGATAGGCCTGTACGTAGCTAAGACTTATTTTAGACAGCGTGTGGGATAGGCCTGTACGTAGCTAAGACTTATTTTAGACAGCGTGTGGGATAAGCCTGTATGTAGCTAAGACTTATTTTAGACAGGGTATGGGATAGGCCTGTACGTAGCTAAGACTTATTTTAGACAGCGTGTGGGATAGGCATGTACGTAGCTAAGACTTATTTTAAACAGCGTGTGGGATAGGCCTACAGGTACGAAGCTAAGACTTATTTTAGACAGCGTGTGGGATAGGCCTGTGTATGGCGTAGTCAGTGAAGTTAATATTGAATGTAATCAACACATTGATCAATCATTCGACGTCACCGGTCGTCTTACATCGTTGGGCCACCTCGCGATGTTATTTAATAAGATCCATATCCAATGCCACCAAAACACGTCATATGCTGTCGGCCAGCTGTCAAGATAATTTATAATATTCTGCCTTTCCAAATCCTCATTTTCTCACGCATCTGATAACTGTTTGATGCACGGAATAAATACTACCGCCTAAAAAGACGCATCGTCCGTTTTAAACACATGATGCAATAACGTGAAAAGGGTTCAACAATGTTGCGAACATCCAACGATATATCTATTGTAGGGCATTTACGATACTATCGAAAGCATTAAAATTCACCGCGCGCAACTTCAGATACAGACTTTTAAAAGTTTGAACCGCGCTTCCCGCACACGGGGGCGAACTTCTAAAACAATAATTATACCCAGGTGCTCATCCTTGTGTCCCGTTAGGACGCATAGGAGAGCTAGTGTCCGGACAAACACGCACGCACGCACACGTTTCTTTATTATTATAATTATATTATCTCTTACGTGCACAACCCTAACTGCCGTTTCCTTCCCTCTAACTATCTCTCAGAGAATCAATAACGCTTGCCGTCTGTTTCAAAATAGAATATTTTACATTCTGATAACATAATAACGCATTGCATACAGCGTTACATTTTATTTTACTTGATTTAGCATAAGCATTACTGCAAATTGCGCTTTTGAAACTCATTACCAATATTAATATCCAAGACAATGGTTAAGTAATTACCAACATTTCACAAACATTTATATTGGTCATTAAGAGTACACGTGTCCCTAACGGCAAATTGCTGCCAAATATCCTTCCGCTTATTCAAATCATCTAGAAATCCACCATTTTACAGTCAACACCTTCTACAATCACACATGAAAATCTCCCTACTCAAATGCACTTATATCACAGCATGTGAATTTTGTAAAAAAAATCATTTCTCAAAAATATACTGCAATTTTCTTAGGAAATCTAACTAGAACATGACCCCAAGTAGGCAAGGCAATTTTGGGGAAACATGTTGAAACTAACACATTTGATAGGCTCTCCTATCGCATACACTGTGTGGTATTTATTTTGTAATTCATCCACGTGTTTGTTTTTTATACACATTTCAAAAGCGCCACCCTACTTGACAGGGCACCGTGTGAATAAGCATTTCACTGTCGGACAGTTTCTAATCTAGCACAACATTCTCAGGTGGCACGTATGAACTCCTATAACAGTTTTCCAGAAAGTCCAATGTGTGTTTTATAAGAATATTCAATACAGCGAGTTGTTATATGTTACATTCAAATGTATATTGATTTATGACCTTGTGTCCTATTTATAAAGGTAAATATCAACAAAAGTCACATTAGGGTGTGAATTCCCAAAAGGCCAGACGTCTTATGCAGTTCAATTACATAATATTACACAGCCTAATTAGCAGACATTCATAAAACAATGCCACTTGCTTGATTGGCCAGAAGGTCCTGCCAGTAGACAGTATCTGATAACAGGCTTGGGCTACAGCCAACTCCAGCTAGTCACTGTCATCAGGCTTCATTAGGGTCAATGACAAGATCTTCAAGTGTGTTTAACTAGCAGAAGTAAAAAAAAAGATTGATGGATCACCTTGCTGCAATGTCTTTGGTTCATTTGTATACAGATTAGCAAATTGAGGCTTAACTAGTAGCATACACACCCCACCCCCCTTGTAAGACGTGTTCCGACACTGTGATTTGGACTTGCAGACTGATGAGAAGTCTGTAATATCCAAAAACGGGTTGTCCCGTTCAACTGTTTTTTTGCCATACATATATTATCAGTGACTGTTTCAAGATTTTTGAAGTAAAATGCGTCCTCCATGATTGTGCAATGACAATAGCATGCTTCCGTTGCCAGGGTCTGTATTGGGGTCAGCACACTGTTGGTTTTCCCATAGGCGACCATGCTAACGTTTTGTCTTATTATAAGAAAACGTGACCTATAAAATGTCTTAAACTTCTCACCTGCTGTTATCATCATCTCATTGACATGGTGATAGATGTTTTAAAAATTGCATACTTCTAGCTCTCGTAAAATGCCTGTATGTGTGACACCCGTCAATATATACAAATGCCGGCAAGAATTACTCCACAAACAGATCACACAGGCAAATTGCTGCCAAATATCCTTCCGCTTATTCAAATCATCTAGAAATCCACCGTTTTACAGTCAACACCTTCTACAATCACACATCAAAATCTCCCTTCTCAAATGCACTTATGTCACAGCATGTGAATTTTGTAAAAAAAAATCATTTCTCAAAAATACACTGCATTTTTCTTCGTTTTCTTCGTGCAACGGACAGGAAGTCTAACTAGAACATGACCCCTAATATGTAATAAACATGACGTAATATACAGGTACTGGATGAACGAAGGTCAGCCACAGACTCGGATCAACAGAAATAAGCGGTAGGTGAGGAGACCTCTTCAAAATACGTTTTACAACAGGCGACAGTGTAAATTGTGCATTTTATAATAACATCGTTTTTCCAAACATCCTTGGTACATTTTCTATTATTTTGTCCAAAATGATTAAGCAATCAGACCAATTCTTCAGTTGGTACGCTGTATGTATCTTGTCGTAAACGTGCCCTGGTGTGAAATAAATAGAATGCACATGAAACGTTAAAAAATACAAAAATGTACCGTCTACACTGGTTGCCTATACGCCAGCGGATCGAATTCAAGCTGTTACTGCTGGTATATCGTGCAGTGCACCATCTCGGCCCTGCGTACATTTCATCGTTCGTGACATCCTACACGCCGACCAGATCACTTAGATCGGCCGAACAAGGTCTGCTGACTGTTCCGAGATATCACCTTGAACATTATGGCCGTCGTTCCTTCTCGGTGGCTGGCCTGATCCTGTGGAATGCCCTGCCTCACGCAATCAGGCATGCAAACTGCGTTGCCACTTTCAAATCACTCTTAAAGACACTTATTTCGACAGGCCTTCAAAGAACTTTGCAGTCCGCATCAGTGACATTTCTGCAATGTTGACATTCGGTTATGTACTTAGGTTGCAGTTATTTATTTATTTTTAATTAGCATATTATATGTATTTAATTTAAGTGCATTATTTATTTTAGGTATTTGAACGGCTAATTCATTTAATTTATGTATAATATATACACTTATAAATTTTATGTAATTTTTATATGCTACTTTTAAATCATATTCGTTTTCCTTTCTATTTAATATTTCTATTTATAATGTTTTAGATCATTTAATGTATTTTATTTATACTCTACGATTGTCAGCGCCTTTGAGCAGATTTGTTATCCGGACACATGGCGCTCTATAAATGCTTTATAATAAAGAATATGACACAAATGCGAGCTTATGGAGACTACTCAGATATAAACAACAGACAATTGTTGAGGAAAACATTGAGATATATTTTATGCACTTTTTTTCTTTGAGTAGCTGAAAGCAACACTACTCATAAATCAATGTTGGTGAACATCATAGATTTTGTGATTTCTTAAAAGGCAAAAGTACCTCTGAAAACCAATGCTGGAATGTAGCTGACAAAAGAAGTAAAACTGGGCAACAATCATTTGAGGGGTAACAAAAGCACTATTTACTACATATAAAAATAGAGAAACAGACAACAGCAACAGAAACTAGGAGACAAAACAAATCTACTCATCATTAATGTCCAAACAAACCAGTTATGCTTTCACTTAAAATACCAACAAAATACTTATGTTTTCACGAGAACATTGCTTATACTCAGCCTGTTTTCTTCATAATAGTTAACAATAATTTTCATAGCCAATCGACTGATGATACAATATTGCATCTTTGATGAAATAGAATGGCTGCCACATTCCTAGCGACCAGCTGAGTTCGCTGGCAAACCCTGCTTCTCTGTAAACCACTACCCTCTACTAAGGGTGCTACTCACTTGCATATGTTAGCTTTGGAATTGGAATGATTACTGATATCAACTGCAGTGGTCGACACACACACACATACACGCACGCATACACAGACGCTTATGCACACATGTATGCGTGCACACACATACACACACACCACAGACGCATGCATGCACACCGTTCTATATACATACGTGCACTACTAAAGCTGCACTACATGGTATACATGGCTGCCTTAACAAACATTCATTGTTTCAATGAGTAATAGTTACAAATTACCAAGGCAGATGGCAACCAAGATGTTTGAGAACGATGACAACACCATAATATGTGGAGTGGTGTTGCCTGCAGATATAGACAGTGATTACGCAGCAGCAGAAACCACGACCAGTGTCTGAGATTAATCACAAATGCCTGTGAAGTAACAATAAGTAACAACTACATTACATTGTGCATAGTAAATACTGTGTATATATATATACATATATGAAGCTGACACTCTGCACCAGTTACATCAAACATGTTCTAAATTAACAGCAGTTGTTATCACAAGCTTTGCTGGGAGAATTCAAAACCTCCTTAATTAATAATAACCATAAAACATACCCTATATAAACCAGCTGGCCACACCCGATTGTGAGAACTATGTACAGTATGTATAGGACGTAACCTGCCAGTGGAGATGGAATGATACATCAGAACCGGCACAATGTGGACTCAAACTCTCTATAAGTGCTATGTGCAAGTGGCATGAGTAATATGCACTACCTACAAAAGAACCATTTTCCAGACACAAAAACATCTTGGCACACGGCCTATCAGAGCAAACTCACAGTGACATGGTGACAGTGACACGCTGACACAGACATCAAGTGATGTCCTGCTTTGAGTCAATGACCAGAAACACCAGATCCAGAGACATGTCTAGAGTACAGAATGGCGTCAGACTTCACAGCCAGACAGAACACAGAACACCACCACAGCTTGTGTGACCGGTCGACCTACAACTGACCAGTCCATTACATGAAGTCATAATGTCCTGATGCTGCAGGATGTTAGTTGGCAGCAGTGTCATATCTCAGGTAAAGTTTGTGTCTTAATTATTCTGCAACGTCACCGGCCCCCCGTGAAATTGAGAAGTTTACTAGGCCCCACACCTCACACACGAGTCCCTGGCCCCTCGCGACATTGAGAAGTTTACTAGGCCCCACACCTCACACACGAGTCCCTGGCCCCCCGTAACATTGAGAAGTTTACTAGGCCCCACACCTCACACACAAGTCCCTGGCCCCTCGAGACATTGAGAAGTCTGCCGGGCCCCACACCTCACACACGAGTCCCTTGAGAAAGAAGAAAGCCTGCCGCATACAACTGCCATTGACTGTAAACGCCTGTCACCAGACACACTCTACTGGCCTCCACGTCTTGTCTGGTCCATGTCTATCTCCTGACCACGCGGGGGCGCCACTGGTCGAAACGCTCCATCATCAATCTGCTGCTGCAAACACAACAGTTTTCAGCAAATGAGCAGAATATTCAAAAGTGCATCACGCAACAACCTACATAGGATGTTATTTAACATTAGACACCATTTGGGTATTCAGTACATTCTGCTGTCACTTCATGTGAACTCTGGAATAACTAACCCCTGCAGACAGTTACCTGCATAGATTATGTTTTTAGGGTAAAACATAATTATAATATTTTTAGTATTAGAAATGATTTGGCAGTTGCAACAGGTTGTAAATGGCAGTCTGGGACTGGAGAAAGTACTGGCTGCTATTGGGAGGGTGCAGTTACAGGGTGACACCAGACAATAGTTCTACATAACATTATGCCTTGTGGTCGTTACTCATGTCATATATTAAAAAATGCTACAGAAAACCCAGTGCTGCTTTACATAAGAAACAGTGCAAACACTGAGAAAGAGAGTGAACTAATCAGGAGATGGTGCACTCACTAAGTGATGGAATTTACCAAGAGAGTGCATTCACTAAAGCAAGAGTGCACATTAATAGAGACAGTGCATTTATTAAGATAGTGGTGCACTTATTATGTGAGAGTGCACTAGTCATGAGAGTGCACTCACTAATATACAGTGAATGTATTATAAGAGTGCTGTAAGAGTGCACTCACTACATGAGCTCACACTAGGAGAATGCATTCACTAGGAGAGAGTGCACTCACTAGGAGAGTGCACTCTCAAGGAAAGGTCATTCACCTTCTTTATGAGTGTATCACCATTTTGTTCTTGCTTGCTCTGTAACAGACATAATTATACATAAGCTGAATGTAAGATTTGCTCATTTGAGTATTTGGGGAATATCTGATAAACCTAAAGGGAACTAAATACCTACTTCGTGGATCATCCAGTGACGATTTTATGTGGATCAACACATGCATTCATGGAGAGGGTACATGTCTGCGAAAGTAACTGGGTGAGAAGAACTGCGGGGGTGGAGAGAATCGACATGCGAAGAAGAGAGAAGTTGAGAGGGGAGGAGAGAATGAGAGCGATAGATGGAGGGAGGGGAGGAGAGAATGAGAGCGACAGATGGAGGGAGGGGAGGAGAGAATGAGAGCGACAGATGGAGGCAGGGGAGGAGAGAATGAGAGCGACAGATGGAGGGAGGGGAGGAGAGAATGAGAGCGACAGATGGATGGAGGGGAGGAGAGAATGAGAGCGACAGATGGAGGGAGGGGAGGAGAGAATGAGAACGACAGATGGAGGGAGGGGAGGAGAGAATGAGAGCGACAGATGGAGGGAGGGGAGGAGAGAATGAGAGCGACAGATGGAGGGAGGGGAGGAGAGAATGAGAGTGACAGATGGAGGGAGGGGAGGAGAGAATGAGAGCGACAGATGGAGGGAGGGGGGAGAGAATTAGAGCAACATATGGAGGGAGGGGAGGTGAGAATGAGAGCGACAGATGGAGGGAGGGGAGGAGAGAATGAGAGCGACAGATGGAGGGAGGGGAGGAGAGAATGAGAGCGACAGATGGATGGAGGGGAGGAGAGAATGAGAGCGACAGATGGAGGGAGGGGAGGAGAGAATGAGAGCGACAGATGGAGGGAGGGGAGGAGAGAATGAGAACGACAGATGGATGGAGGGGAGGAGAGAATGAGAGCGACAGATGGAGGGAGGGGAGGAGAGAATGAGAGCGACAGATGGAGGGAGGGGAGGAGAGAATGAGAACGACAGATGGATGGAGGGGAGGAGAGAATGAGAGCGACAGATGGAGGGAGGGGAGGAGAGAATGAGAACGACAGATGGAGGGAGGGGAGGAGAGAATGAGAGCGACAGATGGAGGGAGGGGAGGAGAGAATGAGAGCGACAGATGGAGGGAGGGGAGGAGAGAATGAGAGCGACAGATGGAGAGAGGGGAGGAGAGAATGAGAGCGACATATGGAGGGAGGAGAGGAGAGAATTAGAGCGACAGATGGAGGGAGGGGAGGAGAGAATGAGAGCGACAGATGGAGGGAGGGGAGGAGAGAATGAGAGCGACAGATGGAGGGAGGGGAGGTGAGAATGAGAGCGACAGATGGAGGGAGGGGAGGAGAGAATGAGAGCGACAGATGGAGGGAGGGGAGGAGAGAATGAGAGCGACAGATGGATGGAGGGGAGGAGAGAATGAGAGCGACAGATGGAGGGAGGGGAGGAGAGAATGAGAGCGACAGATGGAGGGAGGGGAGGAGAGAATGAGAACGACAGATGGATGGAGGGGAGGAGAGAATGAGAGCGACAGATGGAGGGAGGGGAGGAGAGAATGAGAACGACAGATGGAGGGAGGGGAGGAGAGAATGAGAGCGACAGATGGAGGGAGGGGAGGAGAGAATGAGAGCGACAGATGGAGGGAGGGGAGGAGAGAATGAGAGCGACAGATGGAGAGAGGGGAGGAGAGAATGAGAGCGACATATGGAGGGAGGAGAGGAGAGAATTAGAGCGACAGATGGAGGGAGGGGAGGAGAGAATGAGAGCGACAGATGGAGGGAGGGGAGGAGAGAATGAGAGCGACAGATGGAGGGAGGGGGGGAGAGAATGAGAGCGACAGATGGAGGGAGGGGAGGAGAGAATGAGAGCGACAGATGGAGGGAGGGGAGGAGAGAATGAGAGCGACAGATGGATGGAGGGGAGGAGAATGAGAGCGACAAATGGAGGGAGGGGAGGAGAGAATGAGAGCGACAGATGGAGGGAGGGGAGGAGAGAATGAGAGCGACAGATGGAGGGAGGGGAGGATAGAATGAGAGCGACAGATGGAGGGAGGGGAGGAGAGAATGAGAGCAACAGATGGAGAGAGGGGAGGAGAGAATGAGAGCGTCAGATGGAGGGAGGGGAGGAGAGAATGAGAGCGACAGGTGGAGAGAGGGGAGGAGAGAATGATTGCGACAGGTGGAGGGAGGGGAGGAGAGAATGAGAGCAACAGATGGAGGGAGGGGAGGAGATAAATTAATGAGAGCGACAGATGGAGGGAGGAGAGGAGAGAATGAGAGCGACAGATGGAGGGAAGGGAGGAGAGAATGAGAGCGACAGGTGGAGGGAGGGGAGGAGAGAATGAGAGCGACAGATGGAGGGAGGAGAGGAGAGAATGAGAGCGACAGATGGAGGGCGGGGAGGAGAGAATGAAAGCAACAGATGGAGCGAGGGGAGGAGAGAATGAGAGCGACAGATGGAGCGAGGGGAGGAGAGAATGAGAGCAACAGATGGAGGGAGGGGAGGAGAGAATGAGAGCAACAGATAGAGAGAGGGGAGGAGAGAATGAGAGCGACAGATAGAGGGAGGGGAGGAGAGAATGAGAGCGACAGATGGAGCGAGGGGAGGAGAGAATGAGAGCAACAGATGGAGTGAGGGGAGGAGAGAATGAGAGCGACAGATAGAGGGAGGGGAGGAGAGAAGGAGAGTGACAGATGGAGGGAGGGGAGGAGAGAATGAGAGCGACAGATAGAGGGAGGGGAGGAGAGAAGGAGAGTGACAGATGGATGGAGGGGAGGAGAGAATGAGAGCGACAGATAGAGGGAGGGGAGGAGAGAATGAGAGCGACAGATGGAGCGAGGGGAGGAGAGAATGAGAGCAACAGATGGAGTGAGGGGAGGAGAGAATGAGAGCGACAGATAGAGGGAGGGGAGGAGAGAAGGAGAGTGACAGATGGAGGGAGGGGAGGAGATTGATGGAGACAGCAGTGCATGAGTAGTGGGGGAAGAAACAGAACACAGACGTCAAGGATGAGAGTCCAGCATCAGCCGACAGACAGGGAACCAAGAGAAGAACGTCATGTATAGTTACTCATCAATTGTTTCCAAGCACTACGTTGTTATCTCGACATTTTATTACCAGCTACTTCAACCAAATGAGCTTGTCTCAAACTTTAGTTTCCTTCTTTTGGTTTCAGTGAAATTATTTCTGTTAGATAATACCCGTTTTGGCATGTAAATAAGCTGGGCCCAGTTTCTTGAAGAGGCTAAGAACATTCTTAAGATGATTGTCTTAGTAAATGACATGATTTCTAAAAATGTAAGCGATATTACGCAAACATGTGATGCTAAGTACTTGCATTATTTTAAGTACACTTCATGAAACCGCCCCAGGAGGAGGGAGGCAAG